>SJYX01018426.1:60456-80213 GCA_006410675.1 Oreotragus oreotragus
TCTAGTCAAGGCTATGGTTTTTCCTGTGGTCATGTATGGATGCGAGAGTTGGACTGTGAAGAAAGCTGAGCGCCGAAGAATTGATGCTTTTGAACTGTGGTGGAGAAGACTCTTGAGAGTCCCTTGGACTGCAAGGAGATCCAACCAGTCCATTCTGAAGGAGATCAACCCTGGGATTTCTTTGGAAGGACTGATGCTAAAGCTGAAACTCCAGTACTTTGGCCACCTCATGTGAAGAGTTGACTCATTGGAAAAGACTCTGATGCTGGGAGGGATTGAGGGCAGGAGGAGAAGGGGACGACCGAGGATGAGATGGCTTGATGGCAGCACTGACTCGATGGCTGTGAGTCTGAGTGAACTCCGGGAGTTGGTGATGGACAAGGAGGCCTGGTGTGCTGTGATTCATGGAGTCACAAAGAGTCAGACGTGACTGAGTGACTGAACTATAACTAGAACCTTCCCCCCAACCTACAGTAGTATTATTAGTATGGTATTATTACTAGAGAAGTAAGAACCTGCTTAAGTTCATAGTATATATTGGTGTTGAAGATGCTTTGACTCTAGGTCTGACTCCAAAATCCAAGCTTTTTAACCACCGTCTTTTACTCAAAAATTTAAAATATTACCACTACTCATTGTCTACCAGAATGTCATTTCCACTGGTGGCCATGATGAGTTTAGGAAATGCTGCCCAATTCCGGGCACCATCGTCATCATGATTATTAATAACAGGAGCTCTTATTGCATGTTTACTCTTTTCCCAGCCCTGCTTTAAAGATTTCTAAATATTGTATTTAATAGGTAATGCCAAATATTCCCATTTTATAGTGAGGAAAACTGAGATTTAGTATTAAGTAAAATTTCCCAAGATAATGGAAAAAACTCATGTCACAGTTGGATATCCTGGATACACATTCAACTCTGTATCCTTCTCACCCTAATTACCTCCTAAAAGCCCAGTGTCCGAATGCCAACACATTGGGAGGCAGGGCTTCAAATTATGAATTTTGAGGGAATACAAACATTCAGTCCATAACATCATCTGAGAGTTATCATAGCATACTGTACATATGAGTGTACAACACACAGACACACAGACATACATATAAAAAGAAAAATCCACCACAGATCATGGATGGAATATTAATCTTATTTCCCATTTAAACTACTGTGTCAGTTTTTTTCTCATTAAGTGCATTTAATAGTAAGCAGAATGTTATTAATTAATTAACAATGTTTTATTTTCTCATGTAACAAGAAACCCAGAGATAGATGGTTGCTGGTGTTTGTTCGGTAGCTTGAGGCTGTTGGGGTTGAAGTCTTTATGCTTTTCCTGACTTTCTTTCATGGTTGCAAGATGATGGCTGTAGCTGCTGTCCACATTTCAGGCATGAGAAATAAAAACTGAGAAAGAACGAACAAATGTATGCCAGATGAGTCTTTAACAGGTTTTTCTAGGCGCTCCACCCAATGACTTCAGCTTACATTTTATTGACCAGAACTATATTATGGTGGCTGCCATTACCTACTTGTAAGGAAAGTCAAGAAATATAGGTTTCCCCTGCTTCCTTAAAGTACAGTGTTTCTATGAAATGTTTTGTTAAGCTGAAATGGCATGAAGCAAATAAACAGTTACCTGAGGACACATCTTGCTAATGGATGCACAAAATAAGTGGGGACAAAGCACAGATACTCATAGAGTTCAAAGTTATGGTGACTTGATGTTGAATGTAGTTCCCAGGGAAGGAGCTTGGTGGGGCCACTCTCGTGGCTTGGTGCTCTCTGTCTCTTTAACAGCTGCTGCGAAACAAACACTGAATGCTATTTTCATCTTTTGCCTTTTTTCGTAAAGGCAAAATCCTCTTGGAATTTCTTTTGGTTAGTGAAAATACGTTCTAACATAGGTCTTTCGTGAAAGCAAAGTGGGATAAACCAAACTTTTGAGAAGCCAGCGATACCTGTATAAGTTTTTTTTTCTGGGAATATTAGTATGCCCTCTAACATGTGGATTGTGTTAATCAGCAAGTAGAGAAATAGAGATAGGGAGTTGGAAGTTAGCATTATGTACCACAAGTCCATCCCAATAGCTGAAAAGCTATTGTGAATGTACAGACCCTCCTGCAATGGATAGATAATCCACTCACATAGCAGAGTTTTAGGAAATGCCTGCCACAAAGGTATTTTTAAACAATATATCAAAAGGAAACCATATTTAAGGGATCAGAGAAGGTAGCATACTTTAGACACTGGAGTCGTTACTCAGGACAGCCACTAGTTTCATCCAGTTGCAAGCTGCGGAAAGTTTTTTGTGGTTGGCAGATGTGCTGCCTCAAGTCTGCCTTTTGGCTCTCATGATGATTCTTGCTTCTGATTTCCTGTGGTTGGAGCACACTGTTCTTTCATTGAGAGACATCTTGTACTTGTCTGAGTCACCATTACTCATCTTCTGTTGGCTCCTTGTTGGGTTTTCCATAATGTTATCCAAGGAGATGCAGAGACATGAAAATCGCTGAGCTGCTATAGGTCAAGAGTAGGGTGTTGAGATACACTATTCGTATTTCTTCCTTTCAATATTTCTTAGGATATATTTCAGACCGAGTGAGGCAGACATCCTCTGATTAACACCCATACTAATTGCTGCTTTAAGCTTGCCTTTTACTCCCTAGGTTTCTATACTTAAGTTGGTTTCTATACTTAAGGAATTAGTTTTATAGAGTGTTACTGATGCAGGGAAACAGAATTGAAGTTTATTTTTTTGCTTTAGTCTCAAATTTGTAAATTGGCGTGCAACTGCTCCACTCTCTGCTATAAGAGAGATGAAAAGTAAATTGACCTGTTTCTTTACTTTTTAATTTTATTTCTATACAATTGTTTGTGTCTTCCCCTTTTTATTTTGATTGGCAGTTCCAGTCTTTGTTTTGACTGTGTGGTCTGGCATGTGAAATCTTAGTTCCCTGACCAGGGATCAAGCCCATGTGCCCTGAAGTGTTAGCACAGAGTCTTAACTGCTGGACTGCCAGGTTATTCCTTACCTGCCTCTTTATTATTATTATTACCATTATTAATTCTAACTTTTTAAAGGGGCCTGAATTTCTTTTTTAAAATATAAATTTATTTATTTTAATTGGAGGCTAATTACTTTACAATAGTGTATTGGTTTTGCCATACATCAACATGAATCTGCCACAGGTGTACACATGTTCCCCATCCTGAACCCCCTCCCACCTTCCTCCTTGTACCATCCCTCTGGGTCATCACAGTGCATCAGCCCCAAGCATCCTGTATCCTGCCTCTTTAAAAAGCTAAGATTATAGATCACTGTGGTCACAATGCATAACATTAGTTATGTAGAGAGTGGAGCAAAAGCTAGGGGCTTAAATGGGGGGCATCATAGTTAAGTTGGCTTCCCTTGTAGCTCAGTTGGTAAAGAATCTGCCTGCAGTGCAGGAGACCCAGCTTCGATCCCTGGGTTGGGAAGATCCCCTGGAGAAGTAAATGGCAATCCACTCCAGTATCCTTGCCTGGAAAATCCCATGGACAGAGGAGCCTGGTGGGCTGAATCCATGGGTCGCAAAGAGTCGGGCACAACTGAGCGACTAACACTGTAACACTATAGTTAAATCAGGTGAAGGGATATGAAAGCAAACAGAAGATTCATGCAGGAAACATGGCTTGGGTAGAAGGCACAGTGTATGGCTACTAATTGGAATGAGGAGAGGGAAGAGGGAAGGCAGAGGAGATCAAAGTTGATTCAGGCATCAGGACTCTGAGGATGGAGCTGCCACCGGGTTAAAGAAACTCAAAGCAAGATCTGTTTGGGAGGAATAGTAGGAATGATGTGCTCTGTGTTCTCCCATATGTTAGTACTTTGTGGTGATGATAGAGGATGAAAGTATCACTAAATAGACTGTTATGGGTTATTAAAATGTTTAGCTGCAAATCTCTTCCCAGTCACTTTGTGACAGCATTTGATTTGAATTTTGAATTCAGATCTATTGGTAACATGCGTAAAACTCATTATATATGGAAATGAGGTAAGAATTTGTATTTTATCACTATCCCATCTCTCCTGTGTGTGTTACTCACTCAGTCACTTCCGACTTTTTGCAACCCCATGGATTATAGCCCACTAGGCTCCTCTGTCCAAGGAATTCTCCAGGCAAGAATACTGGAGTGGTAGCCATTCCCTTCTCCAGGGGATCTTCCTGACCCAGGGATCAAACTCACATCTGCATTGCAGGCAGATTCTTTACTGCCTGAACCATGGGAAGCCCCCTTAATTTTCAGGTACTATAAAAATTTGGGGTGGAAACTGAGGCACAACTGAATTCCCCCACCTCATGCCTCCATTTGCCAGTTCAAGGTCTAGCTGTACACCCTCCTGCTCTCCATCCCCAGTGGAATGAGCTGCATGTAGGCAGCCTTTTGCCAGGGGGAGGATTTCAGAAGCCCACCTGGTAGCTCATGTGTGGAGAGGCTGGCCAGGGTTAAGGGCTGTGGATGGTGGAGCAGGAGGAGGGGTGTTGTTGGAGGAGCAGCTGCTGTGTGTGTGCATGGCGGGGATGGTCAGCACTGAATAAGGGACCCCAGCTGGGGTTCCATAATAATATCAGTGGGGGACAGGCAGAGACCTCTGCTGTTCAGATGGGGAAACTGAGATGGAGGCTTCCGTTTCCAATTTTTGAGAAAGGAGGGGCCTGCCATCAGCTACTGAGGTTCATTCGTCTTCCCCAGGAAGGCACCGTGGCCCAGGAGCTGCAGTGCCTTGTCAGCAGTAACTCAGTGACACACAAGCAGGGACAGCAGCGGAGTCCCCTGGCCACACAGACCGCCTCCACTCCTGCCACACTGAGGGGCACCGTCCCCCACCTTAGCTGCTGGGAGAAGGAGTGCCTGGCCTAGGCACCTGCCAGGGGCCCTGCCTTCCCTTGCTCATGTGCCTGAGAAACTCTCATTTTTAGCACCTGGACTCTTTTCTCTGCCTGGAGGGAGCTCAGGGGACAGAGTGAGAAAGCAGCCAAGGGGGACAGGGAGATCTGGAAGTAGGGCCCCAGGGGACGTCTGATCGTTCTGTTCTGCCCATCCTAAGGCGGCCCAGACACAGAGAGTGGCCCGTAGCCACCGTGCAGCATGGAGATGAAGAGGATGCTGTCCTGGTTCTGAAGCTGGTAGTTCAGTAGTTCCCAGTAGGCATCGTTAATCAGCACCAGAATCCCTGACTGCAGGGATGAACAGCTTTTGCCTCGGATGAACAGCTCTGGCCACTCTGCTCTTTCAGCAAATTCTTCTTGATCCAGACAAGGAGGCTCCTCCAGGTGAGGTGACTAGATGCTTCTCCACACTGTTGAACTGGAGCTCCGCACTGCCTCTGAACTCCACCTCCACTAACAAAGGGTGCTGCCGTGTTGAGGAAGCCAAACTCACAGGAAACTCCCCATCTCTTCTAGTCTCTTCCATATCCCTGAGCCTGAATGATCACATTCTCCAAGCTACCGTGGCCCAGGAGCTGCAGTGCCTTGTCAGCAGTAACTCAGTGACACACAAGCAGGGACAGCAGCGGAGTCCCCTGGCCACACAGACCGCCTCCACTCCTGCCACACTGAGGGGCACCGTCCCCCACCTTAGCTGCTGGGAGAAGGAGTGCCTGGCCTAGGCACCTGCCAGGGGCCCTGCCTTCCCTTGCTCATGTGCCTGAGAAACTCTCATTTTTAGCACCTGGACTCTTTTCCCTGCCTGGAGGGAGCTCAGGGGACAGAGTGAGAAAGCAGCCAAGGGGGACAGGGAGATCTGGAAGTAGGGCCCCAGGGGACATCTGATCGTTCTGTTCTCCCCATCCTAAGGCGGCCCAGACACAGAGAGTGGCCCGTAGCCACCGTGCAGCATGGAGATGGAGAGGATGCTGTCCTGGTTCTGAAGCTGGTAGTTCAGCAGTTCCCAGTAGGCATCGTTAATCAGCACCAGGATCCCTGACTGCAGGGATGAACAGCTGTTGCCTCGGATGAATAGCTCTGGCCATTCTGCTCTTTCAGCAAATTCTTCTTGATCCAGACAAGGAGGTTCCTCCAGGTAAGGTGACTAGATGCTTCTCCACACTGTTGAACCGGAGCTCCGCGCTGCCGCTGAACTCCACCTCCACTAACAAGGGTGCTGCCATGTTGAGGAAGCCGAACTCACCGGAAACTCCCCATCTCTTCTAGTCTCTTCCATATCCCTGAGCCTGAATGATCACATTCTCCAAGAAAATTGAACTTTATGTTTTAAATACTTTTTTTTCTTTAAAATTGTAAAATAATATTGTCTCTTTCAGGTTTCAGGGGACATCTTTTTATGTTTGCCGAATTTGTACCCANAAACTCCCCATCTCTTCTAGTCTCTTCCATATCCCTGAGCCTGAATGATCACATTCTCCAAGAAAATTGAACTTTATGTTTTAAATACTTTTTTTTCTTTAAAATTGTAAAATAATATTGTCTCTTTCAGGTTTCAGGGGACATCTTTTTATGTTTGCCGAATTTGTACCCAGCTGTCCTAACTCAGCATTTTCCAACTGGCTTTGATCACATGGACAGATTGTTTGTTTGCATGGCAACCTACACACACTCTAACAACAATTTTTTAATATACCCACTTCGTAGAGTGATTTATATTGATGATTGATGAATTATTTCTGGATGATAAAAAGTCTTTAAAATAAATGAAGATATTCGACTCTTCTGATTGGCACTCGTACAAATCATTACTTTAAGCTTGTCTCTCTAGGTTTCCATATTTAAGTTGGTTCAAGGAATTGTTTTTTCTGAGGCAGGGAAAAGAATTGAGCTTTATTTCTTCTTTCCTGTCTTTTGATAGGATTCTGTACATGGGCCACATAGTGTGACAGCAGCTATATGGTATCTCCATCACAATTGTGCACTTGGAATATAAAAAGGGCAACATTAATATAAATTTCTGTGTCCCATCATCCCTGCCAGATTAGGGCACATCAAAACAGGGTTCTATGTATCTTGAAAGACCTTTGACCTCTCTATTATATAGCTCAGCTAGCAAGTGTGTATGGTTTTTAGCTCTATCTTAGTTCCATTTTATGTTCTGATTCTTACTTATTTAAACCTATTTTTATATTTTAGAGCTGTAGGCTCCTTTAAGTGATTTTTGGAAGAAGAAGTACCCGCATATACATCAGTGAACCCTGGTATAGCTCCCAGAAGCTCTCTCAAGCCTGATTGTGCATGCAGATTTGATGTAAGTAATAGAAATCTTTTTTGGTTTTGGTGAAGAAAGTATTTCTCTCATGTATTTTCTTAGCTATCACCAGCCAGTGGGTATACTCATTAGTCAAAAAACAAGAAACAAACCTAATACTTGTTGAGCCCCTTTTATGTACCCGAAACTTTTCCAAGCTTTTTACTTATTTAATCCTCTCAATGATTCTGTGAGTTAAGTCCTGCCATTATCCCTACTTACTAGATGTGAAAATTGAGACCTAGAGACATTGGTGAGTTGTTTGCACAGTAAGCGTGGAACCTGAGTTTGAACCCAGAGCATTTGATTCCTGAGCTCACATAATTAACAAGAACATGATATTGTCTCATTAAAACAGAATAATCACAGTTACACAAGCCCTGGTCCCTTTTCTTCTCATAAGAGCTTCAGTTCATTATAATGTGCCCTGTATTTTCTTCACCACCAAGGACAGTGTCACATGTGCTCCCAAACTACTTAACTACTAAAGGGCATCACTTGCATGTCCTCCAGGCATTAATGGATCCTGGAATCCTTGGGGAGCCACTGCTGTGGGGTGAGGCAGGCTGTGACAAAAGGGAAAACACTCTTCCCTTGCTGTGCCTTACTCTGGAAGTGAGGCCTCAAACCTGTGCTGAGGGCTTGCTGAATTTTAACCCCCTCCTTTCAGATTTTTACTGTCTCCTTCCTCTCTTCAGGTCTCAAACATTAGTCCAACTGGGACTTACGAGAGTTAGTGCCGCCATGTTGGGTCCACACCCCTCATCCATCCCTTCATAAAACTCTTTGTAGTTAGTCGAGCTCATTATGTATAACTCTTTCAACCTGGGTTTTCTCCTCAGAGACTTCTCAGTCACACAAAAATGGGCTTCTGTCAGCACATTCTTCAGTTTCCTAACATAACTGAGCAAGTCTGAATCCTGTAGTAGGCTTCTTGGAACTCTCAATTCCATCCCATGAACCACCACTGGTTCCCACAAATTAGAGCCTGCCTTCTAAGATTCCCATAGCTGCTGTGGGCTCCATCCAGCCCAGAGGGGAAGGAAAAAATCAACCTACTTTTCTTTTCTTTTTTAAAATTGATTTTTTCTTTTAATTATTTATCTTTTTAAAATTCATTTTTATTTATTTTTTGGCCATGCAGCATGAGGGGTCTTAGTTCCCAGACTAGGGACCAACCTCATGCCTCCTGCAATGAAAGTGTGGATTCTTAACCACTGGACTGCCAGGGAAATCCCTCAAGCTGCTTTTCTGATTTGTACCAACTCAAGCTTGGGTCTCTAGACATCAGAATTTTCTGGCAGGCTATGATGATAAGTCTGATTTGCACATCTGCCCTAACCTGGTGGTGAAAACTTAAATACATGTGACTTGTTAAGCCTCAAGGCGTCCAGATGCTGAAAGCAGAGCTTACTTTCATTCCCAACTATTTCACTTCTGTGAACAGATTTGAGATTTCTTGAACACATTCTCATCTGTATATTCTACAAAGGCATGAGTGACAGTTTTGCTATGACTCAATCATTTTTCACATTTTCTTATAAAATCTAAGATGGATACTTGGCTTTTCACCTGTGTCACAAAGTAGCCTCACCAGGCGTGAGAATCTGGTGATCTTTCCTACTTCCCTGACAGCTTGAGTTTCCACACAAGCATTTTGCTGTGAACATCCTTGATAACCTATTTGATCTATGTGGGCCTCATCTGCATGTCAATTTGCTGCATCTTTGCCTCTTTTCATTCCCTTCTACCTTTTGATGTGGATTTATATAGAAAGGTAGCTTACTCTCGGGGAAGGCAATGGCACCCCACCCTAATACTCTTGCCTGGAAAATCCAATGGATGGAGTAGCCTGGTGGGCTGCAGTCCATGGGGTCGCTAACAGTCGGACAGACTGAGCGACTTCACTTTCACTTTTCTCTTTCATGCATTGGAGAAGGAAATGGCAACCCACTCCAGTATTCTTGCCTGGAGAATCCCAGGGATGGGGGAGCCTGGTGGGCTGCCATCTATGGGGTCACACAGAGTCGGACACGAAGTGACTTAGCAGCAGCAGCTTACTCTACTCTACATTTCCTAGTGACCTTCAGTATTAGAGGGCAGTGCCTCGATGCTTTCATGTACCAATGTCTTGGTGCACTTCAGTTTACTCTGTTTGTCTCTGCTCACTTTCATTTACATCCCATCCCACCTAACCCCATACCAGGTAACCTGTGCAGAGTGGGCTACTGTCTGTCTATGGCATGTCCTGGTTATTGGTCAATGACAGGGAATTCTTCTGGGGGAGGCTAACTGTGATGGCTTTGATACCTTTTAGATTAATTCATCCATACCTGCCAAGAATCTTATACTACTCCGAGGAAGCATATAATATTTTTACAAATTTAAAACCCATAGAGGAGGGCTTAATACTAAACTTCCAGGGCTTACTTCTTGATCACTCTGGGAAAGAGTTTGCAATGTTTTGCAGTTGTTACTGACTGCTTTGAGTCAGTCCCCAACAAGGGTCCTTCTGCCTGGAGTCTTTCTAACCCATCGAAGGGGAGAGACCAAGTCTGATCCAGAAGCAAAGGAAAACTTATTCTTTGAACAGAGAATGGATAGATGTGAGCTCACACTCTAAAGCAGCGGTAGCAGTCTCCAACACTTTTGGCACCAGGGATTGATTTCGTGAAAGACAATTTTTCCATGGACCGAGTATGGGGGTGGGTGTGGGGGATGGTTTTAGGATGAATCAAACCCATTACATTTATTGTGCACTTTATTTCTAATCTAATGCCACAGTTGATCTGAAGGAGGTACCAGTTTAAGGTCTAGAGTTTGGGAACTCCTGCTCAAGAGCATAAACTCCCCTGATAGGTCACGGGCGGAGCTGCTTTATAGAGATCTCTTCAGGAAGGGGCGGAATTCTTAGGAGAAGGCCAAGGTTCAGCTCAGGGCACTGTGCAGCGCCTCTGCACGCAGCGCCTCTGCACGCAGCGCCTCTGCACGCAGCGCCTCTGCACGCAGCGCCTCTGCACGCAGCGCCTCTGCACGCAGCGCCTCTGCACGCAGCGCCTCTGCACGCAGCGCCTCTGCACGCAGCGCCTCTGCACGCAGCGCCTCTGCACGCAGCGCCTCTGCACGCAGCGCCTCTGCACGCAGCGCCTCTGCACGCAGCGCCTCTGCACGCAGCGCCTCTGCACGCAGCGCCTCTGCACGCAGCGCCTCTGCACGCAGCGCCTCTGCACGCAGCGCCTCTGCACGCAGCGCCTCTGCACGCAGCGCCTCTGCACGCAGCGCCTCTGCACGCAGCGCCTCTGCACGCAGCGCCTCTGCACGCAGCGCCTCTGCACGCAGCGCCTCTGCACGCAGCGCCTCTGCACGCAGCGCCTCTGCACGCAGCGCCTCTGCACGCAGCGCCTCTGCACGCAGCGCCTCTGCACGCAGCGCCTCTGCACGCAGCGCCTCTGCACGCAGCGCCTCTGCACGCAGCGCCTCTGCACGCAGCGCCTCTGCACGCAGCGCCTCTGCACGCAGCGCCTCTGCACGCAGCGCCTCTGCACGCAGCGCCTCTGCACGCAGCGCCTCTGCACGCAGCGCCTCTGCACGCAGCGCCTCTGCACGCAGCGCCTCTGCACGCAGCGCCTCTGCACGCAGCGCCTCTGCACGCAGCGCCTCTGCACGCAGCGCCTCTGCACGCAGCGCCTCTGCACGCAGCGCCTCTGCACGCAGCGCCTCTGCACGCAGCGCCTCTGCACGCAGCGCCTCTGCACGCAGCGCCTCTGCACGCAGCGCCTCTGCACGCAGCGCCTCTGCACGCAGCGCCTCTGCACGCAGCGCCTCTGCACGCAGCGCCTCTGCACGCAGCGCCTCTGCACGCAGCGCCTCTGCACGCAGCGCCTCTGCACGCAGCGCCTCTGCACGCAGCGCCTCTGCACGCAGCGCCTCTGCACGCAGCGCCTCTGCACGCAGCGCCTCTGCACGCAGCGCCTCTGCACGCAGCGCCTCTGCACGCAGCGCCTCTGCACGCAGCGCCTCTGCACGCAGCGCCTCTGCACGCAGCGCCTCTGCACGCAGCGCCTCTGCACGCAGCGCCTCTGCACGCAGCGCCTCTGCACGCAGCGCCTCTGCACGCAGCGCCTCTGCACGCAGCGCCTCTGCACGCAGCGCCTCTGCACGCAGCGCCTCTGCACGCAGCGCCTCTGCACGCAGCGCCTCTGCACGCAGCGCCTCTGCACGCAGCGCCTCTGCACGCAGCGCCTCTGCACGCAGCGCCTCTGCACGCAGCGCCTCTGCACGCAGCGCCTCTGCACGCAGCGCCTCTGCACGCAGCGCCTCTGCACGCAGCGCCTCTGCACGCAGCGCCTCTGCACGCAGCGCCTCTGCACGCAGCGCCTCTGCACGCAGCGCCTCTGCACGCAGCGCCTCTGCACGCAGCGCCTCTGCACGCAGCGCCTCTGCACGCAGCGCCTCTGCACGCAGCGCCTCTGCACGCAGCGCCTCTGCACGCAGCGCCTCTGCACGCAGCGCCTCTGCACGCAGCGCCTCTGCACGCAGCGCCTCTGCACGCAGCGCCTCTGCACGCAGCGCCTCTGCACGCAGCGCCTCTGCACGCAGCGCCTCTGCACGCAGCGCCTCTGCACGCAGCGCCTCTGCACGCAGCGCCTCTGCACGCAGCGCCTCTGCACGCAGCGCCTCTGCACGCAGCGCCTCTGCACGCAGCGCCTCTGCACGCAGCGCCTCTGCACGCAGCGCCTCTGCACGCAGCGCCTCTGCACGCAGCGCCTCTGCACGCAGCGCCTCTGCACGCAGCGCCTCTGCACGCAGCGCCTCTGCACGCAGCGCCTCTGCACGCAGCGCCTCTGCACGCAGCGCCTCTGCACGCAGCGCCTCTGCACGCAGCGCCTCTGCACGCAGCGCCTCTGCACGCAGCGCCTCTGCACGCAGCGCCTCTGCACGCAGCGCCTCTGCACGCAGCGCCTCTGCACGCAGCGCCTCTGCACGCAGCGCCTCTGCACGCAGCGCCTCTGCACGCAGCGCCTCTGCACGCAGCGCCTCTGCACGCAGCGCCTCTGCACGCAGCGCCTCTGCACGCAGCGCCTCTGCACGCAGCGCCTCTGCACGCAGCGCCTCTGCACGCAGCGCCTCTGCACGCAGCGCCTCTGCACGCAGCGCCTCTGCACGCAGCGCCTCTGCACGCAGCGCCTCTGCACGCAGCGCCTCTGCACGCAGCGCCTCTGCACGCAGCGCCTCTGCACGCAGCGCCTCTGCACGCAGCGCCTCTGCACGCAGCGCCTCTGCACGCAGCGCCTCTGCACGCAGCGCCTCTGCACGCAGCGCCTCTGCACGCAGCGCCTCTGCACGCAGCGCCTCTGCACGCAGCGCCTCTGCACGCAGCGCCTCTGCACGCAGCGCCTCTGCACGCAGCGCCTCTGCACGCAGCGCCTCTGCACGCAGCGCCTCTGCACGCAGCGCCTCTGCACGCAGCGCCTCTGCACGCAGCGCCTCTGCACGCAGCGCCTCTGCACGCAGCGCCTCTGCACGCAGCGCCTCTGCACGCAGCGCCTCTGCACGCAGCGCCTCTGCACGCAGCGCCTCTGCACGCAGCGCCTCTGCACGCAGCGCCTCTGCACGCAGCGCCTCTGCACGCAGCGCCTCTGCACGCAGCGCCTCTGCACGCAGCGCCTCTGCACGCAGCGCCTCTGCACGCAGCGCCTCTGCACGCAGCGCCTCTGCACGCAGCGCCTCTGCACGCAGCGCCTCTGCACGCAGCGCCTCTGCACGCAGCGCCTCTGCACGCAGCGCCTCTGCACGCAGCGCCTCTGCACGCAGCGCCTCTGCACGCAGCGCCTCTGCACGCAGCGCCTCTGCACGCAGCGCCTCTGCACGCAGCGCCTCTGCACGCAGCGCCTCTGCACGCAGCGCCTCTGCACGCAGCGCCTCTGCACGCAGCGCCTCTGCACGCAGCGCCTCTGCACGCAGCGCCTCTGCACGCAGCGCCTCTGCACGCAGCGCCTCTGCACGCAGCGCCTCTGCACGCAGCGCCTCTGCACGCAGCGCCTCTGCACGCAGCGCCTCTGCACGCAGCGCCTCTGCACGCAGCGCCTCTGCACGCAGCGCCTCTGCACGCAGCGCCTCTGCACGCAGCGCCTCTGCACGCAGCGCCTCTGCACGCAGCGCCTNTCCTTTTCCTATTTGGAACCAGTCTGTTGTTCCATGTCCAGTTCTAACTGCTGCTTCCTGACCTGCATACAGATTTCTCAAGAGGCAGGTCAGGCCATCTCTCTCAGAATTTTCCACAGTTTATTGTGATCCACACAGTCAAAGGCTTTGGCATAGTCAATAAAGCAGAAATAGATGTTTTTCTGGAACTCTCTTGCTTTTTCAATGATCCAGCGGATGTTGGCAATTTGATCTCTGGTTCCTCTGCCTTTTCTAAAACCAGCTTGAACATCAGGAAGTTCACGGTTCACATATTGCTGAAGCCTGACTTGTAGAATTTTGAACATGACTTTACTAGCATGTGAGATGAGTGCAATTGTGCAGTAGTTTGAGCATTCCTTGGCATTGCTTTTCTTTGGAATTGGAATGAAAACTGACCTTTTCCAGTCCTGTGGCCACTGCTGAGTTTTCTTACCCAGATTCTATTTTTATTTCCTGGGAATTTTTACTGGGCTTTGTCAGTGACACAAGCTTGGGCAGGTTATTAAAACCTATACAGATCTTCTCCTAGATAGGTCTAGATACACCCATCCTTGTGTGTTTCAAAGGCCCCTGGAAGGTGGTTTCCATAACTCCCTCTCACTTCCTGAGGGTAGCACAGCCCCACATGCATCTCCTAGCATTGCTTGGCAAGTCATTTGGCAATTTGTTGAGGAGGGACAAGCTCTAGTTGTAGAGGCAGTAATAGCAATGAATAGCAACTATTTTCAAAAGCACCCACCGTGTAGCAGACACTATCACTTTCTGTACATTATCTCAATTTATCTTCACATAATGAGGTAGGTATTTTCCACATTTTACATATGACTAAGATTAAGTAATCTATTCAAGATCATCCAATTTCCCAATGCTTCAGCAGGTGTGACTTGTTTAATTTCCACCCTGTTCACCTGTACTCATAGAAACCTGGATGATGGAGATGTGCAAACTACCCAGCAAGCATAGAAATTAAAACAATGTTATGCTGATGTGCTCCAAAATGATACTCTGAATTTTGGGATCCTGCTGGGAAATAACCTTTTGTCTCAAAAACCTGGTTTGAGTCTTTCACCAATTAAATAAACTTTCTGGATTGCAGAGTATATGTCTCTGTATGACTAGTTTCAGTTTATTGATTATGTGAATGTAGCAATGGAAATGCTTTAGTTTTTGTGACAGTCCATGATTTTTAAGATATATTTCACTTTTTTAATATATTTAACATTCCTCCTTTTCACATGCTCACTTCATCTTGCCTCTCTTTTTATTTGGTTCATGTTGATATACACAGTGTGTCAAGTTCACCAGCAATGGAAGTAAGTTGTTTTTCTTCTTTTTCCTGCATACACTGTGTGACAATAAATTTACTTCAAAAAGGGAGGCATAAAAGGGAAATTAATTAGAATATCTGTTTGTTTCCATGGCACCAATAAAGACTGGACCTTCCATGGATAAAGTAGGCTTTAATTTAAATCTTCTTCCCTTGAGAGATGTCAGTTAAGGTCAACCATGCATTTCCCACTAGAAAGCAGATCCTGGGTATTGCTACCTATTTAGGACATTTATGAAACCACATTCTCAGGATTGGCATGGTGCTGTTGAGTGGCAGTTGATTTCACAACTAGGAAAGATGTCAATGCTTTTCTTGGTGTAGGATGTTAATCATATTTGCCCTCCATCAGAGATCAGTGTTTTTATCCTATGAGGGATCTGTGCCCTTCCTCCTCCTGAACAGCCAACTCTTGAAAGGTACAACTGGGCCTTTGTTCATACTTTTTCCTCTCCTGCAGGACATATAGTTCTTGGCACATTGTGAATAAGTGTTTTTCTTAACTTTTCCACTACAGTGTTCTAAGGGCAGTGTGAATTTGTATTTCTTGTCCATTGGTGAGGCCTGGGGGAAAGTTTAGAAGCACTTCATGTCAAAAAGGACATTCTTCTATTTTATTTTTAAAATTTATGTGTATTTTAAAGAGTGACATAACCCTTAAAATTTTTTTTTAAGTTCAAATAAAATGAGTGCTCTTGAAAGATATTATGTTACACTGAGGCTTTTGGTTTCTACTGGCCTACTATTGTATATTCTCAGAGGTACAATACTTTAGGTTTAAAAACAGAAAGTATTTGTTTTAGTCATTTCAAGCTGCAATAACAAGGTAGAATAGATCAGGTAGTTTAAACAGTAAACATTTATTTCTTGTAGTTCTGGAGGCTGAGAAGTCCAAGATCAGAGTACTAGCATGATTAGGTTCTAGAGAGTCTTATTCATGATTTCCTTATTGATAATGTACATTCTATGGTTTTGACACATGTGTAATGAAATGTATCCACGACTATGCTGTCATGAAGTTTCTGTACCATAAAAATCCTCTGTGCTTAGCCTACTCCTCCCTCCCTATCCACTAAGCCCTGATCTTTTTATTATTGCCACAGTTTTGCCTCTTTCAGAATGCTGTATAGTAGAAATCATCGTATGTAGCCTTTTCAGATTATCTTTTTACACTCAGTAATATACATTTCATATTCATCTGTGTCTTTTCATGCCTTGACAATTCATCTATTTTTAGTACTGAATTATATTCTGTTGTCTGGATGTACCACAGTTTATTCATCCATACCTATTAAAGAACATTTTGGTTGGTTCCACATTTTGGCAATGATGAATAAAGCTGCTTATAAACATTTGTGTGTAGGTTTTTGTGAGTTCAGTATAGTTTTTATTTGCCCTTTTTCCTTATGCTACATGGAAATCTGGACTCCTATCACTTATCTTGTCGGTGACCTAATATACCATCTAGTCTCTCTTCTGTGCATGAAAACAACTATCTAGGAATTCCTACAGTTTTTCATATTTTAAGCTAAAGAGCACCAATTAGGCTAACTTTTTCTGTAAAATAAAAAAAAAGAAAGAAAAAAATAATTGCTTTACAAAAAATAAAATAAAATAATTCCTATACAATATGTCTTATATAATATAAGTCCTGTACAATGCTAGGAAATATTCAATTTCCTAGTTACCCATTCCCCACTCCCCTCCTTGGGTAAACTCCATTGTATGAAAAAAGGAAGACCAGTGAACAGATATGGTTGTATCACCCCAAGAGAACAGAAGGACTATTATTACTCTCCCTGTTTTAGGCAAAATATCCTGTTAATGTAATTTAAGTTTGTATCCACCCTTTTGGAAATTTTGCTACTAAATTCGTTTAAAATTTTTGTGTTTATTTTGACAAACTTATTGTTAGGTCAGTCTTTGCAATACTGTACTTTTTCCAGAGAACTTTAAGAACTTAAAAGCTGGACATTTTATATGTGCCTAATAAGCTTTTTCTTGTTAATTTTGATCCACTATTTTAGCTTGTTGAATGTGTTTTTTTTTTTTCCTTTAAAATGTCGGTTCTATAATCAAATGTATTATCCATTGCTCTTTATTCAAAATGTTGTCCTTATGCTAAAGAATCATCTATTCATGACAGGATTTTAAAAATCTTGAGTTAAAAGGAGAAAACAAAGATGTTCCCTAACTCCTTGCCAGAGATTAAATATTATTAGCATTTTAGTATATCTCTATCTAGTCTTCATCTCTATGTACATACATATATCTTTCTATGCATACACACAGTACATATGCATTTACTGCAATGCCATATATGTGTGATGCATATGATATAGTTTATTTTATAATTTTCTTTTTTCTCACTTCGTTCATCTTTTATTTGATATATTTAAAAAACACCCTTGAAGTGCATAGTATTGTAGGAAATACAGTGATGATCAATGCAAATTAATTGCTGTTTATTTAATTAGTCTCATGACTTGACATTTAGATTTTCCCCAGATATTTTGCCAGAAATAACACCATGTAGCTAAAACCTTGTAAACATCTGTGACTGTTTCCTGAGGAAGTAAAACTGTGACTCAAGAAGTAAGTAAAATTGTAATAGGTTTTGATATCTTTCAGTAAATTGTCCTCCAGAAAGTTATGACATAATCTTTCTGTCATTTAGTTTTTGAAAGCTTGGTAACTATTCCTTTTATCTGTCAGCAAATTATTGATGAAAAATTTGCAAGAGAGGACCAATGACAAGATTTTGGAGAAAACTAGTAAATCATTCTTCCAAAATTATATTCATTAATCAGCAGTCTTTGAGGAAAATTGTTTGCTCAGTTGTTTTATACCTTGTCCATATTTCTATATTTTCAGTCAACTAGGGTTTCACATGAAAGTTTGTTGGATTTTTCTGAAATTGATATAGTCTATATCTACATACTCCCTGTCTCCAACAGTATAACAATCCTAGGAGATAATATTTTATTAGTTCAGTATAACATTCTGTGTAAATGATATCATTCCCAGTGCTCACTATTTCCTTTAACAGCACTGTCCAAAGGAACTTTCTGCAGTGATAAATATTACCTGTGCTGTTCAGTATAAGAGCCACTAGCCATATGCAGCTACTGAGTACTTAAAATGTGACTAGTATGACTGAGGAATTGATTTTTATTTTTTAAAAATTGAAATAATTTAAAAGATGAGATTTGACTAGTGATTATAGTGGACAGCACAGCTTTATAATATCTGGCAAACCATCTTTCTAATAAGTATCGTATAATTTGAGTCTAATATTAAACTGAGAAACTCACAGTTCCTTGTGAATGAAGCTCACATTTCGTTCACATAACACTGACTTGCATTGGTCTCTCTCACTTTGTTCTTAATTGCAATTTTTTATTTTACAACATCAACTCATAATTTTTTAAAGATTTCTGACAATGATTCTGTGTCAATGATTCATAACATCAAGTTGTTGTCAAGTGCTGGGATATAACTGAATCTGGAATGCAACTGATAACTAATTCTTTCAACCTGGCTTTATTTCCATTAACAAGATTTTTCTTATAATGTGACCATCATTTTCCTTTATGAATATGTAAATAAAAAGAAAAGTTGAGTAATTTTTTCCTACTTTTTATCTTTGACATTATTCTTATCTTTCATAAATAGCTGGCTTTCCCCTTACTCATTTTTCTTTGATGTAGCTAATAGGATCCTTTCTGTTGTCAATCACATTTTTGTTTCACAAGACTAAAATATTTTGGTTATTAGTATTCTTCTTAGAATACTATTCTTTTACATCCATCTACAATCATAAGGCTTTTATTTTCTACTAGTTTCTTTAAAATGTCTTTTAATAATTTAAGTTCAACAGGAACATGTATATCCATATATATACTCCTTTAACTGTTTCTTTCTGCATCCCCTAGGAATCAGATTTGGTTATATTTTAAATCAGTTCACCCCATTCAATGGCGTTGACAGGCCTTTAATTGGCTGCGGCCAGTGCACTAAGCGCGGCTGAGAGGAGCTACCCCACATCCAAGGTCAAGGGCAGCGGCCTAGAGTGCCAGGCTGCGGCGGTGTAGGAATGGCCGAGAGGAGCTACCCTGTGTCCGAAGTCAGGGGTGTCGGCCAAGAGGAGCTACCCTGCATCCAAGGCCAGGGTTGGCAGCTGGGAGGAGCTACCTCACATCCAAGGAGCGGTGGCTTTGGGGGCGCAGGAGGGCCTAGAGGAGCCATCCCACATTGAAGGTCAGGAAGGGCAGTGGGAGGAGATACCCCTCATCCAAGGTAAGGAGCAGTGGCTATGTTTTGCTGGAGAAGCCGTGAAAAGATACCTCACACCCAAGGTAGGAGAAACTCAAGTAAGATGGTAGGTGTTGCAAGAGGGCATCAGAGGGCAGACAAACTGAAACCATACTCACAGAAAACTAGTCAATCTATTCACACTAGGACCACATCTTTGTCTAACTCAATGAAACTAAGCCAAGCCCACGGGGCAACCCAAGACGGGGGGTCATGGTGGAGAGTTCTGACAGAATGTGGTCCACTGGAGAAGGGAATGGCAAACCACTTCAGTATTCTTGCCTTGAGAACCCCATGAACAGTATGAGAAGGCAAAATGATAGGATACTGAAAGAGGAACTCCCCAGGTCAGTAGGTGCCCAATATGCTACTGGAGATCAGTGGAGAAATAACTCTAGAAAGAATGAAGGGATGGAGCCAAAGCAAAAACAGTAACCAGCTGTGGATGTGACTGGTGATAGAAGCAAGGTCCGATGCTCAAAAGAGCAATATTGCATAGGAACCTGGAATGTCAGGTCCATGAATCAAGGCAAATTGGAAGTGGTCAAACAAGAGATGGCAAGAGTGAACGTTGACATTCTAGGAATCAGCGAACTAAAATGGACTGGAATAGCTGAATTTAACTCAGATGACCATTATAGCTACTACTGCGGGCAGGAGTCCCTCAGAAGAAATGGCGTAGACATCA
>SJYX01018426.1:83545-100028 GCA_006410675.1 Oreotragus oreotragus
GAGGAGAGTGAAAAAGTTGGCTTAAAGCTCAACATTCAGAAAACGAAGAACATGGCATCTGGTCCCATCACTTCATGGGAACTAGATGGGGGAACAGTGGAAATAGTGTCAGACTTTATTTTTGGGGCTCCAAAATCACTGCAGATGGTGATTGCAGCCCTGAAATTAAAAGACGCTTACTCCTTGGAAGAAAAGTTATGACCAACCTAGATAGCATATTCAAAAGCAGAGACATTACTTTGCCGACTAAGGTCTGTCTAGTCAAGGCTATGGTTTTTCCAGTGGTCATGTATGGATGTGAGAGTTGGACTGTGAAGAAGGCAGAGCGCCAAAGAATTGATGCTTTTGAACTGTGGTGTTGGAGAAGGCTCTTGAGAGTCCCTTGGACTGCAAGGAGATCCAACCAGTCCATTCTGAAGGAGATTATCCCTGGGATTTCTTTGGAAGGAATGATGCTAAAGCTGAAACTCGGTACTTTGACTCACTGGAAAAGACTCTGATGCTGGGAGGGATGGGGCAAGAGGAGAAGGGAACAACAGAGGATGGGATGGCTGGATGGCATCACTGACTTGATGGACGTGAATATGAGTGAACTCTGGGAGTTGGTGATAGACAGGGAGGCCTGGCGTGCTGTGATTCATGGGGTTGCAAAGAGTTGGACACGACTGAGTGACTGAATTGAACTGAGCTGAGTTCAGACTGGAGATTGTTATGTAAATTAGATATGAGTGTTCCCATCAGAAGACTTATACTCTACTAAGGTAAGCCAACTTGTATACTACAAGCCACATACAGTTTATATAGCATATACTTATTAAGAGTAATCACAATGTTCTGTGGGAGCATAGCAGAGAGACGGGATTAATTTTGCTTCTAGAGCATGTAGAATGGGATAAAGAGGCTGTGAAAAATCAGAGAAGTCTGTAACAGAAGTGATGGTTGATCAAGAATGAATAAGAGTTTGTGGGACAGAGAAGCTGGGTAATGTGATATGCTATTCAGAAATGTGATCAGTTTGGTTAGTTTTCTGTGATTGTGGTTTTCATTCTGTCTGCCCTCTGATGGATAAGGACAAGAGACTTATGGAAGCTTTTAATGGGAGAGCCTGACTGAGGGGGAAACTGGGTCTTGTTCTGATGGGTGAGGCCATGATCAGTAAATCTTTAATCCAATTTTCTGTTGATAGGTGGGGCTATGTTCCCTCCCTGTTGTTTGACCTGAGGCCAAACTATGGTGGAAGTAATGAAGATAATGTCTACCTCTTTAAAAAGTTCCCATGCATGCACTCAGACCCTGCAGCCGGCCACTGCCTACCCATGCCTCCACTGGAGACTCCTGGACACTCACTGGCAAGTCTGGGTCAGTCTCTTGTGGGGTCACTGCTCCTTTCTCCCGGGTCCTGGTGTGCACAAGGTTCTGTTTGTGCCCTTTATTTTCTTGGGCTCCAAAATCACTGCAGATGGTGATTGCAGCCATGAAATAAAAAGACTCTTGCTCCTTGGAAGAAAAACTATGAGCAAACTCAGTTCAGTTCAGTTCAGTTCAGTCGCTCAGTTGTGTCCGACTCTTTATGACCCCATTAATTGCAGCATACCAGGCCTAGACAGCATATTAAAAGTCAGAGACATTACTTTGCCAACGAAAGTCCACCTAGTCAAAGCTATGTTTTTTCAAGTAGTCATGTACAGATGTGAGAGTTGGACTATAAAGAAAGCTGAGCATCAAATAATTGATGCTTTTCAACTGTGTTGTTGGAGAAGACTCTTGAGAGTCTTTTGGACTGCAAGGAGATCCAACCAGTTTATCCTAAAGGAAATCAGTCCTGAATATTCATTGGAAGGACTGATGTTGAAGCTGAAACTCCAATTCTTTGGCCACTTGATGTGAAGAACTGACTCACTGGTAAAGATCCTGATGCTGAGAAAGACTGAAGGCAGGAGAAGGGGACGACAGGGGATGAGATGATTGGATGGCATCACCAACTCAATGGACATGAGTTTGAGTAAGCTTTGGGAGTTGGTGATGGACAGGGAAGCCGGGCACGCTGCAGCCCATGGGTTTGCAAAGAGTTGGACATGACTGAGTGACTGAACTAACATTCATAAATGAAACATAAACAGAAGCTAGATAATATATACTGGGCTTCAATTAGTTCTGCAGCTGGAGTAGAGTACTTCTTGGGTGAATGAGCAGAGACAAGACTGAAGTTAGGGAACAGCTAAATGATGAGGGGTGGTGAATGTTTTCTCAGGGATTTGGATTTATTCCAAATGGAATCAGCTTGAATGTTCTTGAAGAGAGAAGGGAAATAAATTCTTTTAGAAAAACAATTCTGGCAGCATGAACACAGGATATGTTAGATTTTGGAAAACTTGTTTCAGGGAAGTCATTAGTAAAGAAGACAATGAATATACAATTAGTTCAATGCAGAGTAATACAAGGGGTTCGGATTGAGTGACATTTAGAAGGTAGAATTGATAGGATTCAGTGGCTGATTGAGTGTGTGGAAAAGGAAGAGGCAGGAAGATGATTCACAAATTTCTCATATTTTTAATGTTTTTGTTTGAGTTCATTTTTTCTCTTGAATCACTTTCCCTTTAGGATCTCTGGATGTGAGATCATGTCTATCTTTCCTCTGAACTTTTGGAAACTGTTTCCCAGTGGTGAATGAGTGTGTGCTGATTTTACAAAGTGTTCCAGACCTCCTGTCCTAGGAATTCCAAGATGTGCTCATCACATTTTAAAAACTTCTTTATTTTGAGATCATTTTAGATTTACAGAAGAGTTGAAGAAATAGCCCAGTGAGTTCCCATACACCCTTGACCAGCCTGTGTTTGTTAACATCTTGCTGAACTGAACTGAAGCCTTAACTGTTACTTTTAACTGAATTACAAAATTCATTTGAACTTTGCTCATTTCTCCATAAATTTTTTCTTTTTTTTTTCTATTCCTGGATCAGAATTGAGTCAAAAATACAAGAATGACAGGTTAAGTGTTCTCTCGTGCTTCCTCAAATTTTTGAGAGAAAAAAATTTCAGTAAGATATACTGAATTTGCATTCAACAAATAATTGTATGAGTCCTCTCTATGTCAGTGCTGGGTTAGGTATGAGGATGTACCCTCCTCTGAGGAAGTATTCTCTAGGCAGCTTGTCCCGTATTTCAATACCTTACACCGATAGAAGAGCTGTTCTTTAAGCAACCTCAGGTTTGCTTTGTCATGCTTCTTCTGATGACACAGGATTGCATTAACCTAAAATGTCTCTGACTCCCAGTGTGTTGAGGTGTACTCAAGGGGTGTCTCATATGTGCTTACAAACAAGGCCAGTGAGTCATGTACAGTTACTATGAGGAAACCTCTATTCCTTGTCTTGTTGCTTGAGCTACCTTCCTCTTTTTTGAGTCAACAGAAACAATGTTTTCCCATTTAAATAACTTTTGGTTAGTGGCATAATTCCCTAATTATGTCTGGTTACATTCCTGAAGATGCAAGAATTAAAAAGGAGCAATAAAACCAATACAGTATTGTAAAGTAAGAAAAAAAAATTAAAAATTAAAAGGAGCAATAATAAAAAATTAGTAAAAAAAGAGAAAAGGGTAAGAAAAGTAAGTAATGTGATTTCTGGAAATCCTAAGATTTAAGCATGTTTTCCTGAATTTTTTTCTCAGCACAAATGGAAAACAAGCATGTCTATTGACTGAGCCAGACCTGAGAGAGAGAGCAAGGGAGTCCACTGATGTTGTGTACACAGGCCAGCATTCCTGGTCACAAGGCAGGCTGAAGGGTAGACTTGTAGGGGCACATATGTAGCATATGACAAGAGGGTCATGCAAGAAAGAAATGGTAGTACGATGGATTTCTATATTATGCAACTCGATGCTGAGAATTTAAGAATTACATAGTTGGTCATTAATTTCATACTGAAACCATTCAGTTCAGTTCACTCGCTCAGTTGGGTCTGCCTCTTTGCAGCCCTGTGGACTGCAGCGCACAGACTTCACTGTCCATCACCAACTCCTGGAGCTTGCTTAAACTCATGTCCCTTGAGTCAGTGATGCCATCCGACCATCTCATCCTCTGTTGACCCCTTCTCCTCCTGCCTTCAGTCTTTCCCAGCATCAGGAAAACTCTTTTCAAATGAGTCAGTTCTTTGCATCAGGTGGCCAAAGTATGAGAGCTTCAACTTCAACATCAGTCCTTCCAATGAATATTCAGAACTGATTTCCTTCAGGATTGACTGGTTTGACCTCCTTGCTTTCCAAAGAACTCTCAAGAATCTTCTCCAACACCACAGTTCAAAAATGTCAGTTCTTCAGTGTTCAGTTTTCTTTATGGTCCAGCTTTCACATACGTACATGACAACTGGAAAACCATAGCTTTGCCTATATAGACCTTTGTTGGCAAAGTAATATCTCTGCTTTTTAATATACTGTCCAGGTTGGTCATAGCTTTTCTTCCAAGGGACAAGAGTCTTCTAATTTCATGGCTGCAGTCACCATCTGCAGATTGTGGAGACCAAGAAAATAAAGTCTGTCACTTTTTCCATTGTTTCCTCATGTATTTGCCGTGAAATGATGGGACTGGATGACATGATCTTAGTTTTGTGAATGCTGAATTTTAAGCCAATTTTTTCACTCTCCTCTTTCACTTTCATTAAGAGGCTCTTTAGTTCCTCTTTGCTTTCTGTTATAGGGTAGTGTTATTTGCATATCTGAGGTGATAGCTATTTCTCCCAGCAATCTTGATTCCAGCTTGTGCTTCATCCAGCCCAGCATTTCTCATGATGTACTCTGCACATAAGTTAAATAAGCAGGGTGACAATATACAGCCTTGATGTACTCCTTTCCCTATTTGGAACCAATCTCTTGTTCCATGTCCAGGTCTAACTGTTGCTTCTTGACTTGCATACAGATTTCTCAGGAGGCAGGTAATGTGGTCTGGTATTCCCATCTTTTTCAGAATTTTCCACAGTTTTTTTTTGTGATCCACACAGTCAAAGGCTTTAGCAAAGTCAATAAAGCAGAAGTAGATGTTTTTCTGAAACTCTCTTGTTTCTTCAATGGCTTAACAGATGTTGGCAATTTGATCTTTGGTTCCTTTGCCTTTTCTAAAACCAGCTTGAACACCTGGAAGTTCTCAGTTCACGTACTGTCAAATCCCATCTTGGAGAATTTTGAGCATTACTTTGCTAGCGTGTGAGATGATTATAGTTGTGTGGTAGTTTGAACATTCTTTGGCATTGCCTACTTTGAGATTTGAATGAAAACTGCCCTTTTCCAGTCTTGTGGCCACTCCTGAGTTTTCCAAATTTACTGACATATTGAGTGCAGCACTTTCACAGCACATCTTTTAGGACTTGAAATAGCTCAACTGGAATTCCGTCATCTCCACTAGCTTTGTTCATAATGATGCTTCCCACTTGACTTCTCATTCCAGGATGTGTGGCTCTAGGTGAGTGATCACACCATTGTGGTTTTCTGGGTCATGAAGATCTTTTTTGTACAGTTCTTCTCTGTATTCTTGCCACCTCTTCTTAATATCTTCTGCTTCTGTTAGGTCCATTCCATTTCTGTCCTTTATTCTGCCCATCTTTGCTTGAAATGTTCCCTTGGTATCTCTAATTTTCTTGAAGAGATTTCTGCTGCTAAGTCGCTTCAGTTGTGTTCGACTCTGTGCGACCCCATAGATGGCAGCCCACCAGGCTCCCTCGTCCCTGGGATTCTCCAGGCAAGAACAGTGATGTGGGTTGCCATTTCCTTCTCCAATGCATGAAAGTGAAAAGTGAAAGGGAAGTTGCTCAGTCATGTCTGACTCTTAGCGACCCCATGGACTGCAGCCTACCAGGCTGCTCCATCCATGGGATTTTCCAGGCAAGAGTACTGGAGTGGGGTGCCATTGCCTTCTCTGGAAGAGATCTCTAGTCTTTCCTATTCCATTGTTTTCCTCTATTTCTTTGCATTGATCATTGAGGAACGCTTTCTTATCTCCCCTTGCTATTCTTTGGAACTCTGCATTCAAATGGGTATATCTTTCCTTTTTTTCCTTTGCCTTTTGCTTCTCTTCTTTCCACAGCTATTTGTAAGGCCTCCTCAGGCAACAAATTTGCTTTTTTGCATTTCTGTCTCCTGGGGATGGTTTTTAATCACTGCTTCCTTTACAGTGTCAGGAACCTCCATCCATAGTTCTTCAGGGACTCTATCAGATCTAGTTCTTTGTTTTCTATTGGTTTAATATTATAAAGTATTCCATTTTTATTTCTAATTTATACAAGTTATAGAGAATAAGGGCCATGTCATAAGACAAAATGGGGATTCAATTAGCAAGTCCAGAAGGCAGGAAAAAACTAGCAGTCAATTGATCTAGAAATAAGGAGGGTTGAGGGGTGGAGGGTTTCTCAACCTTGTCAGTATTGACACTTTGGGCCAGGTAATTGTTTGTGGTTGGGGTTATCCTGTGCATTGTAGAATTTTTAGCAGCAGCTCTGGTCTCTACCAACCAGAAGCCATTGGAGTTTTGAGCCCTTGCCTCCAAGTTGTGACCACCAAAAATGTGTCTAAAGATTGCCAAATAGTCCCTGGGAGCAAAATTGCCTGCCATAGCTTGAAAGAGAGGAGACTTAAATCACACAGAAAAAAGAGAATTGTGTTTGCATCTTGATTTATATAAACCAAATGTAAAAAATTACGAAACAGCTGGAAAAATATCAATAACTGGATATTTGATAATAGGAATAATTGTTAAATTTGGAAGTGGAATAATAGTATTGTGATTATATTTTTTAAAGATTTTAAAAATTGTTGTACCTTGAACTGAACTGAACTGAGTGATATATATTGAGATATT
Organism: Oreotragus oreotragus; assembly: GCA_006410675.1. Taxonomy (NCBI): domain Eukaryota; kingdom Metazoa; phylum Chordata; class Mammalia; order Artiodactyla; family Bovidae; genus Oreotragus; species Oreotragus oreotragus. The sequence goes on from SJYX01018426.1 coordinate 90,389, forward strand.
TCAAATTAAAATGATACCTCAATATCTTCTATTTACTTAAAAAATACAGTAAGATGAGTGGGTGAATAAATGAATGATTGTTTAGATGATTGGAGATTGGCCAAGTGATGGGTCCCTGGTGTGGATTCATCATGCTATTTTCTAACTTTTTTATGTGTTTCATTATGTGTTTTCCATAATGAAAAATTTTTTTAGAGTGATAATAGTATAAAATCGCATTTAGACATATTCAGATAACTACCAGAAAACAAAACAAAACAGAAAAAAACAGTTAAGAAGAGATGAAAGTGGTATTTTCTGGGGAGGGTTACAGTGGAATTAGAGTACTGCCTTCTTATTAACCTTTTAGCACTAATCCACTATTAAAGCTGTGTGCTACTAATTCTTTGACAAAAAGATACAGATGTGTAGAGCGGACTTATGGACTCTGAGGGAGAAGGAGAGGGAGAGGNTTACAGTGGAATTAGAGTACTGCCTTCTTATTAACCTTTTAGCACTAATCCACTATTAAAGCTGTGTGCTACTAATTCTTTGACAAATAAGAAATAATATAAAAAAACCCCTAAAATCCAAAATAAACACCAGAGAGATGCTATTGATTATTCTTTTTGTGAAGACGCAGTTAGATTTGGTTCTATAGAAACTCCTATTTCTAGAGATCAAGTTAAATGACATCACAAAAAATCAGTCAGCTGAATCTAGAATGTGGAACACTCTGCATAGCTTATGACTTGCTTTTGATTCAGATCCATTACTTTCTTTTTCTCTTCTACCTCTTTTTGGGGGGAACACATTAAGAGAACAAAAGCCTTCTGGGGAGGTGGATATTTACCTTTACTTCTTGAAGCTTGTGGCAAAAAGATAAAGAAGACTTTTGTCCCAGGCATAGTTGCCAGTTCCTTGCCTCCTTCTTTACTTTCTTGTTAAAATGTCTTCTGGCCTAAGCTGCATTTGCCAGTTCAGTTTTTGTCAGGGTCCTTTGTTCAGGAAGAAGGGAACATTTGTCAACCTATTATTAAAGAATATTATATTATCTCTTATTTTGTTATTGATTGTCATTGTATGATGCCTTGGCAAGAAGCCCAGAATGGGCAAAGAATAAATGGATTATGATACCCAAACCCCACCCTGAGCTCTAAAAGTTCTCATGGTTACATGCAAAACAAACATCTTTTGACCTACTATCCCCACTCCACGTCAGATGCATAATTATACTTCTTTCGTGGTGACACAGATTTCCCAGAACTCCTAGGAGACAAAATAACATAGTGACCCAAGGCTGTTATAGATGTGCAGGCCAACAAAATAAGGTGCTTTGAAATGTGCTCTAAAGGCTCTTGCACTGTGAGGTCTGTTCACCAAGGTTCCTGTTACCATGGTGCTCAAAGCCACACATTTTAGAATCAACCCTTTGTGTGAATGCATGAAATCTCTAGAAGCTTTCTAACAAGATGCAAGCATGTTACTTGGGAGAAACAACATGTCGACTCTGTGCACCCACAAATTGCCTAAATATGAATTAGTTTATCCAGTTATTTAAGTTTTAAGGAAGTTTTTCAAAGAAGGTTTCTCATGGTTACATGCAAAACAAACATCTTTTGACCTACTATCCCCACTCCACGTCAGATGCATAATTATACTTCTTTCGTGGTGACACAGATTTCCCAGAACTCCTAGGAGACAAAATAACATAGTGACCCAAGGCTGTTATAGATGTGCAGGCCAACAAAATAAGGTGCTTTGAAATGTGCTCTAAAGGCTCTTGCACTGTGAGGTCTGTTCACCAAGGTTCCTGTTACCATGGTGCTCAAAGCCACACATTTTAGAATCAACCCTTTGTGTGAATGCATGAAATCTCTAGAAGCTTTCTAACAAGATGCAAGCATGTTACTTGGGAGAAACAACATGTCGACTCTGTGCACCCACAAATTGCCTAAATATGAATTAGTTTATCCAGTTATTTAAGTTTTAAGGAAGTTTTTCAAAGAAGGAATTACAAAGCAGAATTTTCTGTGGAGAACCATGAGAAAACTCAGAAAAGTTATGAGAGTAATAAAAGTAGAAGCAGGGAAAATATGAGGAAATGCTTGGGAAGCCATAACCTGGGTGGGGAGAATACTGCCCAAAGAGAGATCACAGAAGCTTTAAAAGCCGAGACTAGCACTGTGCACTAAAACTTCTGCAATGATGAAAATGTTGTTTATCTGCACTATTCACTACAGTTGTTATTAGGCATATGTGATGATTGAGCACTTGAAATGTAGCCAGTGCAACAGAGGAACTGAATTTTAAATTTAATTTAATTTTAATTAAAATTTAGGTAGCCTCATGTGACATGGTCTTTCTGTTGGAGAAGGATGTCTAAATGAAGGATATAGGGGATGGGAAAAAATCATAGAAAAGAAACGTGGGGGAGTCAAAGACGCATTTCACTTAGTTCACACTTTGTATAGTATTGCTTTAGTAGCAAGTACTTTACAAATTATGTTATATTTAGCAAATTAACATGTATCATGAAATTTTGTATAGATAATATAGATTGATAATAATAATCCATATTGATTAGATTTGTCCTTAGTGATCTCACTTTACTCATGAGCAGAGCCAAATGAAGGAAAAGAGAACACTCACTTAGAACTATCAGGAAAAGGAATTTTTTTTTAACTTAATAGTCAATTTCAAACTTTTCTATATTTTTTCTTTTGAATAATGATTGTTTTTCTTCAGTGTCAATGCCAAATCAAGGTGCTTACAAGGACCATAGTCAAGTTCACTGAACCTCAGCTAGGGTGGAGCCAAAGAATGTTCTTCCCAATCCCCTCAGAAGTTTTGCCACCCTTGGAACAATCAGTCAAACAAACAAACCCAACAACTCTCTTTTAATGCTGCTGCTAAGTTGCTTCATTTGTGTCCGACTCTGTGAGACCCCATACATGGCAGCCAACCAGGCTCCCCCATCCCTGGGATTCTCCAGGCAAGAACACTGGAGTGGGTTGCCATTTCCTTCTCCAATATTTAATTTAATGCTAGTTGGGCTTATTGGCATAGAAATAGAATTAGCTTCCTGGTATTACTGAGATACATAATAAATTTTTTGATTGCTTTTTATCAAGGCTGAGCTGTTCAGAAAGTATTAATAAACTAGCACCAGAAAATTTCCCTAAATCACTTGGTGGCTATTGAGGACCATGCGTCCTAGATGAGAAAGAAGATAATCTCTTTAAACATAGCATAAGCCAGGACAATCTTTCTGTTGTTCAGAAGACAGGGTCCCCTTTGGAATCTTTAAAAGGTTTTCCTAATTAATGTGGCATTTCACAAGTTATCCCTATGCCAGATGATTTCTCTAGAGATAAAAATTTGTCAGCTTCTCATTTCAAGCCATGTGAAAATTCCCTGCCCCCAAATTTCTGCCTATTTCTAGAGTTTTAAAATTCTTGTGGTCACCTATGACTCTGAAATGCTGTTTCCTCTGAGCTAATTGACTTGGATCATGAATCATCTTGCCAATCTGGAGCTGGTATTTCTGTTCTGCACTATGTTAAGTCAAATATGTGATTATTCCTTTACTCATTTCCCACAGAATCCTACTACCACAAAGCATATGCATCAGAATTATTAAAGATTTTATGTATAAGTTATGACTTACAACTCTTTCTGAAAATTGTCTTGAGGTCAGTGGAGGTGGAGGATCCTTTCTTGTGACACATAAATAGCAGGGAGACCAAAGAACTGATGGTGGTCACTAGGGAAAGGGTAGGAAAGTGGACCCATCGCCATAAGCCAGCAAACTTCAAAAAAACTTTTTGAAAGGAATGAAGATACGTTTAAAAGGTGAACACAGGGATCTAACATTTTGCCTACATCTTTCTCTCATTACTAATATGTAAGTTGTCTTAACATGGAAGGGCTGATTTCCTTATCAGCAGAAACCCAATGTTCCTTATAAAAGGAGCACTTTGGTTCAATGGTGACCTGTATGGAAAAAAGAAGATGAAATGTTATGAAAAAAGAACTAAAACTTAAATTTACTCATCCTTGTCAGTTGTCTTCCTAAGTTGTTCTTATCACTATTACACTGTTCTCACAGGTTCACTGGGAGCTTTTTGGAGTTCTTGTGGAGTTCTACCCATTTTCAAACCCCAAGTCAGGAACAAATGGTCCAAATATCAATTCTATCTTTTCTACCTTTTCTGGCTTCTTTCATGGACAGCTCCACCACCAGACTTATTTGAAATTTTATCAAGGAGTTACTTCAGAAAATTTATAATATTACAAGTACCTCAGGAAAGAAATCAAGGATGACACAAACAGATGGAGAGATACACCATGTTCCTGGACTGAAAGAATCAATATAGTGAAAATGACTACACTACCCAAAGCAATTTATAGATTCAATGCAATCCCTATCAAACTATCAATGGTATTATTCACAGGATTAGAACAAATAATTTCACAATTTGTATGGAAACACAGAAAGACCCTGAATAGACAAAGAAATTTTGAGAAAGAAAAATGAAACTGGAGAAATCAACCTTCCTGACTTCAGACTACACTACAAAGTTTCAGTCATCAGACAGTTTGGTACTGGCACAAAAATAGAAATATAGACCAATGGAACAAGATAGAAAGCCCAGAGATAAATCCACACACTTATGGGCACCTTATCTTTGACAAAGGAGACAAAAATATGCAATGGAAAAAAACTGCTCAACTATGTGTAAAAGAATGAAATTAGAACATTTCCTAACACCATGCACAAGAATAAACTCAAAATGGATTAAAGACCTAAATGTAAGACCAGAAACTATAAAACTCTTAGAGGAAAACATAGGCAAAACATTCTCTGGCATAAACCACAGCAAGATCCTCTATGACCCACCTCCTAGAATAATGGAAATAAAAACAAAAGTAAATAAATGGGACCTAAATAAGCTTAAAAGTTTTTGTGCAATGAAGAACGCTATAAGCAAAGTGAAAAGACAAACCTCAGGATGGGAAAAATTAATAGCAAATGAAATAACTCACAAGGAATTAATCTCCAAAATATTCAAGTAGCCCATGTAGCTCAATACCAAAAAACAATTCAATCAAAAAATGTGCATACTTAAACAAATATGTCTCCAAAGAAGACATACAGATGGCTAAAAAACATGTAAAGATGGTCAACATCACTAATTATTAGAGAAATGCAAATAAAAACTACAATGAGGTATCATCTCACACTGGTCAGAATGGCCATTATCAAAAAGTCTACAAACAATAAATGCTGATGAAAGTGTGGAGAAAAGGGACCTCTTTTACACTGTTAGTGGGAATGAAAATTGATACAGCCATTATGGAAAACAGTATGGAGATTCCTTAAAAAACTAAGAATAAAGCTACTATATGACCCAGCAATCCCACTACTGGGCTTATGCCCTGAGGAAACCAGAATTGAAAGACACACATACCCCAGTGATCATTACAGCACTATTTACAATAGCTAGGACAACCCAGATGTCCACTGACAGATGAATGGATAAGGAAGTTGTGGTACATATACACAATGGAATATTACTCAGCTATAAAAAGGAACACATTTGAGTCAGTATTAATGAGGTGGATGAACCTAGAGCCTATTATACAGCATGAAATAAGTCAGAAAGAGAAAGACAAATATGGTATATTAACACATATATATGGAATCTAGAAAGATAGTGTTGATGATCTACCTGTAGCACAGCAAAAGAGAAATAGACATTTTGGACACAGTTGGGGAAGGAGTTCAGTTCAGTTCAGTTCAGTTCAGTCACTCAGTCGTGTCCGACTCTTTGTGACCCCGTGAATTGCAGAACGCCAGGCAGTTGACTCATTGGAAAAGACTCTGATGCTGGGAGGGATTGGGGGCAGGAGGAGAAGGGGACAACAGAGGATGAGATGGCTGGATGGCATCACTGACTCGATGGACGTGAGTCTGAGTGAACTCCGGGAGTTGGTGATGGACAGGGAGGCCTGGCATGCTGCGATTCATGGGGTCGCAAAGAGTCGGACACAACTGAGCAACTGAACTGAACTGACTGAGACCTCCCTGTCCATCCAGTTTTCAGCATACTAATTCTGTACATATTTTTAAAGATTTATACCTAATTGTTTATTTTTTTTTAATTAAAATTTTTTCATTGAAATATGGTTGGTTTACAATGTTGCATTTTAGTTTCAGGTGTACAGCAAAGTGAATCAGTTGTCTCGGTACATATAGACATATGGCCTACATTATATAGGCCATTAGAAAGTATTGAGTAGAATTCCCTGTGCTATATGGTAGGTCCTAATTAGTTATCTGTTTTATATATAGTAGAGTGTATATGTCATTTCCAATCTCCCAGTTCTCTCATCCTCCTTACCCCACTGGTAACCATAAATTTATTCTCTGCATCTATGACTCTTTCTTTTGTAAGTAAGAACATTTGTACCATTATTAAAAATTTCACATACAAGTGATGTCACATGATATTTGTCTTCTGCTGTCTGAATTCAGTTATTTTTATTTATTTTTTGAAGCTAATTTTAATGGTGTTTTTAAAAACTCGTGTCCAATCATTATTTATTACTATATAGAAATACTGTTAATGTTTGAATTTTGAATTTGTATCCTGAATTCTGCTCAATCAACTCATAAGTTGTAGAAGACCCCCATTTAAAAAAAAATCCTTCAAATTTTCTATGTAGACAATCTTTTCATTTGTAAATAGAGAGAGTTTTGTTTCTTTGTTTTCTAATTTGTATGTCTTTATTTCCTTTTCTTGTGTATTATACTGGCTGGAACATACTGTTCTTGTATGGATGTGAGAGTTGGACTATAAAGAAAGCTGAATGCCAAAGAACTGATGCTTTTGAACTGTGGTGCTGAAGGAGACTCTTGAGAGTCCCTTGGACTACAAGAAGATTCAACTAGTCCAACCCAAAGGAAATCAGCCCTGAAAATTCGTTGGAAGGACTGATGCTGAAGCTGAAACTCCAATACTTTGGCCACCTGTTGTGAAGAACTGACTCATTGGAAAAGACCCTGATGCTGGGAAGGATTGAAGCTGGGAGGAGAAGGGGATGGCAGAGGATGAGATGGTTGGATGACATTACCAATGCAATGGGCATTAGCTTGGGTAAACTCTGGGATCTGGTGATGGACAGGGAAGCCTGGCATGCTGCAGTCCATGGGTTTGCAAAGAGTCAGACATGACTGAGTGACTGAATTGAACTGAACTGAACTGGATAAGAGTGGAGAGAGCGCAGACCTTTGCCTTCCACCTGATCTTAGAGGAAAAACATTCAGTCTTTTACCATTGAGTATGATGTGGGATACACAATTGCATTCATCTCACATGCTGGTAAAGTAATGCTCAAAATTCTCCAAGCCAGGCTTCAGCAGTACGTGAACTGTGAACTCCCTGATGTTCAAGCTGGTTTTAGAAAAGGCAGAGGAACCAGAGATCAAATTGCCAACACCCGCTGGATCATGGAAAAAGCAAGAGAGTTCCAGAAAAACAGATGGTGACTGCAGCCATGAAATTAAAAGACGTTTACTCCTTGGAAGAAAAGTTATGACCAACCTAGACAGTATATTCAAAAGCAGAGCCATTACTTTGCCGACTAAGGTCCGTCCAGTCAAGGCTATGGTTTTTCCTGTGGTCATGTATGGATGTGAGAGTTGGACTGTGAANAACTCTCTTGCTTTTTGGATGATCTATTGGATGTTGGCAATTTGATCTTTGGTTCCTCTGCCTTTTCTAAATCTAGCTTGAACATCTGAAAGCTCTCGGTTCATGCACTGTCGAAGCCTAGCTTGGAGAATTTTCATCATTATTTTCCTAGCATGTGAGATGAGTGCAATTGTGTGGTAGTTTGAACATTCTTTGGCATTGCCTTTCTTTGGGATTGGAATGAAATACCAGATATTTAGAGATTTCCTAGTTATCTTCCTGTCATTGAATTCTAGTTTCATCCCATTATGACAAAGGAACATATTTTGTATGGTTTCATTACAAAAGTTTGTTTTCTTTGACCTAGAATATGGTCTATTTTGAGGTATGTTTCATCTGCATTTGAGAAGAATGTGTATTCTGTCTTTTGGTGGAATTTTGTAAGTGCTAATTAACTCCAGTTAATTAATAATATTTTTTTTCTTTGATGTCTTTGCTAAATTAAAAAAAACTTACTTTATTGATTATTGAATGAGAATGTTGAAGTCTCCGACTTAATTAGAAATTTCTGTTTTTAATTCTTTAAAATTTTGTCTTGTTTTAGGGGCTTTATTGTTCAATAATTCATGTTTAAGATGGTTATATTCTTGTGAATTAACCCTTGAATCATTGTCAAGTATCTTTCTTTATCCCTTGTAATTTTCCTTGCTATATGCTTTCTTTCTTTCTGGTACGAATAGCCATCCCTGTCTTCTTTTGGTTAATACTTGCATACTATACCTTTTTTTATTCTTTTACTTCTGGTTTGCCTGTATGATTACATTTATGGTGGATTTGCTGTGAAATATAGTTGTGCTTTTTTTTTTTGGTACATTTTGAAATCTACATTTTAAAAGTGGTGCATTTACAGCATTTACTTTTAATACAATCATCTATGCTTGGATTTATCCATGTTTAAAACAAGTATGTCTACTGCTTTATTATTTTTTCCTGTTGTTTTTCTCTGAGTTTTGCTCCTCTGTTTCACTTTCCTGTTTTCTTGTGTGGTATTTAAATGTTTTCTTAGTATTCCCTTTTAATTTATCTATTAAGTTTTTAGGGCTTCCCGGGTGGCGCTAGTGGTAAAGAACCCGCCTGCCAGTGTGCATAGACATGAGACACAGGGTGGATCCCTGAGTCAGAAAAATCCCCTGAAGGAGGGCATGGCAACTCACTCTAGTATTCTTGCCTGGAGAATCCCCATGGCAGGCTACAGAGTCCATAGGGTCGCACAGTCAGACATGACTGAAGTGACTTAGCACGTTGAGTTTTTAGCTATCCCTCTGTGTGTGTTTTTGTGTGTATTTTCATGGTTGCTCTAGAAATTACAATATGTTTATACTTAACTTGTACAGTCTACTTATAATTAATATTTTATAACCTCACATGTTACATGGAGAAATCCTACCACATATAGAACCCTTAATGTTATAATTTTCATATGCATTATATTGGCATACACTGAGACCCCATGGGGCAATGTTATAATTTTTGCTTTTACCTATCATAATTACTTAAAGAACTTAGCAGAAAAATAGTGTCATATTTATTCAGATAGTTATAATTTCTGTTGATCTTCCTTCACTTTCAAAGCTTCAAGTTTCCCTTTTTTCCTACAGATCTTCCTTTAGCATTTCTTTCAGAGTAAGTCTGCTGCTGACAGATTCTTTTAGTTTTTCTTCACCTGGTAATGTTTCAATTTTTTCTTCATTTTTCAGGGCAGGATCCAGGGTAAGAGTCCTGGATATAGGACTCTTAATTGATAGATCTTGTATTTCAGCACATTAAAAATTATGCCCTTCAGGCATTCATGGTTTCTCATGAGAAATCTGTGGCATTTCAAATTGTTGTTCCCATCTATTCTTGCCTGGAGAATTATGTAATGCATTTTTATGTAATGCATTGCTTTTTTTTTTTTTTTT
>SJYX01018426.1:105189-140519 GCA_006410675.1 Oreotragus oreotragus
TGTATTGGTTTTGCCATACATTGACATGAATCCGCCACGGGTGTATACGAGCTCCCAATCCTGAACCCCCCTCCCACCTCCCACCCCATATCATCTCTCTGGATCATCACAATGAGGTACCATTTCACACCAGTCAGAATGGCTGCGATCCAAAAGTCTACAAGCAATAAATGCTGGAGAGGGTATGGAGAAAAGGGAACGCTCTTACACTGTTGGTGGGAATGCAAACTAGTACAGCCACTATGGAGAACAGTGTGGAGATTCCTTAAAAAATTGCAAACAGGTTACTATTTTAAAGCTGTTAGTGGTTTTCTCTCTTGCACTAAGGGTGGAGGCATAATTTATCTTTTAGTCAATATTGTGCTTTTATTTTTTGAAAAAGTTTAGATGACACTTCAAATTATGCATAGGTAAACCCAAAATGCCACTCTGGAATGGAAAGTTAGGGACAAGGAAAAGCTCAGCTGTTCTATAACAGGAAACCTTGACTGTTGAGGGAAGAGGGCTGTTTCTGCAGATTTTATGATCTAATGATGATTAAGGGGAGGCAATAGAAACTGAGAGCTTCTTTGGGATACTTCAGCCTATGAGAGGTGATACGGACCTAGCAGATGTCAGCAAGCCACAACACTAAAGAGGGAGAAGTCCAGGTGAAAGCCTTCCACTGAAGAGATATAACCAGTTGTCTCTAGAAAGAGAAATGGGTGATATATATTTTTAAGCTTTTCAGTTCATGTCCGACTCTTTACAACCCCATGCACGGCAACACTCCAGGCTTCCCTGTTCATCACTAACTCCCAGAGCTTGCTCAAATTCATGTCCATCGAGGCAGTGATGCCATCCAACCATCTCATCCTCTGTCATCCCCTTCTCCTGCCTTCAATCTTTCCCAGCATCAGGGTCTTTTCCAATGAGTCAGCTCTTCGCATCAGGTGGCCAAAGTATTGCAGATTCAGCTTCAGCATCAGTCCCTCCAATGAATATACAAGACTGATTTCCTTTAGGATTGACTGGTTGGATCTCCTTGCTGTCCAAGGAACTCTCAAGAGTCTTCTCCAACACCACAGTTCAAAAGATGAATTCTTCAGGGCTCAATTTTCTTTACAGTCCAGCTCTCACATCCATACATGACTACTGGAAAAACCATAGCTTTGACAAGTTGGAGCTTTGTCGGCAAAGTAATATCTCTGCTTCTTAATATGCTGTTTAGGTTTGTCATAGTTTTTCTTCCAAGGAGCAAGTGTTTTTTAATTTCATGGCTGCAGTCACCATATACAGTGATTTTGGAGACCAAGAAAATAAAGTTTGTCACTGTTTACATTGTTTCCCCACTTATTTGGCAAGAAGTGATTGGACTAGATGCCATGATCTTTGTTTTTTGAATGTTGAGTTGTAAGCTAGCTTTTTCACTCTCCTCTTTCACTCTCATCAAAAGGCTTTTTAGTTCCTCTTTGCTTTCGCCACAAGGGTGGTGTCATCTGCATATCTGAGGGTATTGATATTTCTCCCTGAAATCTTGATTCCAGCTTGTGCTTCATCCAGCCCAGCATTTCTCATGATATATTCTGCATAGAAGTTAAATAAGCAGGGTGACAATATACAGCCTTGATGTACTGCTTTCCCAATTTGGAACCAGGTGGTTGTTCCATGTCCAGTTCTAACTGTTGCTTCTTGACCTGCATACAGGTTTATCAGGAAGCAGGTAAAGTGGTCTAGTATTCTTACCTCTTGAAGAATTTTCCACAGTTTATTGTGATCCATGCAGTCAAAGGCTTTAGCATAGTTAATAAAGCAGAAGTAGATGTTTTTCTGGAACTCTCTTGCTTTTTCGATGATCCAACAGATGTTGGCAATTTGATCTCTGGTTCTCTGTTTTTTCTAAATCCAGCTTGAACATCTGGAACCTCTCGGTTCATGCACTGTTGAAGCCTCACTTGGAGAATTTTGAGTATTATTTTGCTAGTGTGAGATATGAGTGCAATTGTGCAGTAGTTTGAGCAGTCTTTGGCATTGCCTTTCTTTGGGATTGGAATGAAAACTGACCTTTTCCAGTCCTGTGGCTACTGCTGAGTTTTCCAAATTTGCTGACATATTGAGTGCAGCACTTACAGCATCATCTTTTAGGATTTGAAATAGCTCAACTGGAATTCCATCATCTCCACTAGCTTTGTTCATAGTCATGCTTCCTAAGGCCCACTTTACTTTGCATTCCAGGATGTCTGGCTCTAGGTGATTGATTACACCATCATGGTTATCTGGGTCATTAAGACCTTTTTTGTATAATTCTTCTGTGTATTCTCGCCACCTCTTCTTAATATCTTCTGCTTCTGCTTCTGTTAGGTCCATACCATTTTTGTTCTTTATTGTCCTCTTTATAAAGCTTTTAGTTTGACTTTTATTTTCCTTTTTTAATGTGCTAATCTTCAGTAAAGAAGCCTGGACACTTGAGAGGTGTAGCAACAAAGATTCGTGGAGCATCTGCAGAGAATGTATAATAACTTGCTTGGCTTTCCTGATGGCTCAGATGATAAAGAATCTGGTTTGCAATGCAGTAGACCTAGGTTTGATCCTTGGGTCAGGAAAATCCCCTTGAGAAGGGAATGGCAACCCACTCCTGTATTCTTGCCTGGAGAATCCCATGGACAGAAGATCCTGGTGGGTTACAGTCCATGGGGTCAGAAAGAGTCAGACATGACTTAGTGACTTACAAATATGCACACACACACTCACACACACACACATGCCCACACACACACATGCGCACACACATAATAGCCTACACAGATTTGTGGAATATATATGAGCAATCATTGGGACCTTTAAAAATATTTAGAAGGTCATCTGAAAGACTGACTATTGTGCTGTGCAAATAGAGTGGGAGAATTTGATTATTGATTTTTGGAAAATAAAGGGAGGACCTCTGAAGACTGCAGTCCTTGTAGTGTACTTAATAAAAGGACAAAAAAAAAAAAAAAAAAAAACCACCTGATTTACCCCAGGAGTACAAAACAACCATCTCCAACATTATTAGTCTCATCATTTGACTTCAGGCAATTTCAGAATGCTCAGTGCAATACTTGAATTACAGCAGGTGTTTCCACAAGTGAATTTTCTATAAAGTCATGAAATTAACAATACTCTCTAAATTGGTTCAAGTTCTGAGTAGAGGTAACGAGTCCATATTTAATAGTTACTAGCTACAAATCATAAATTGCCTAAAAAATTATGATTCAGGTGGAGGAAGAAAATGTTTAATTTCAAATAGTTTTTAAATTGAAAAATACATTTTTAGTTAAGTGAACTACAAGAACTTCATGGGGAACACGTCAGCAATGTTTTTCTACCAATTGCTTCTTATTGTATACATTTTCAAGCATTAATGTTCACATTTTTTTTTTCCAGGCTGCAGTTTTGCCTAAAAAATTATGATTCAGGTGGAGGAAGAAAATGTTTAATTTCAAATAGTTTTTAAATTGAAAAATACATTTTTAGTTAAGTGAACTACAAGAACTTCATGGGGAACACGTCAGCAATGTTTTTCTACCAATTGCTTCTTATTGTATACATTTTCAAGCATTAATGTTCACATTTTTTTTTTCCAGGCTGCAGTAAATGAATACTCCTAGATGAGTCTTAGTGCCCTGCAGGTTTATTACTGAGAAAGAACCAAAGAAAAAAATCCCCTCTCAAAATAGTGTTTTTCATTTTTTATTTGAAATGAGTTTCTTTTTATTATGACTTTTAAAATCACTGGTCTCTTTTTTCATCTGATTTCTAAGGTATTCATGGTAATTGAACCAGGTCATCATTTACAAATGTTTCTAAAAATTGAATTTTTCCTCAAAGAATAGATAAATATTTCTTGTCAAATGATAGTATTATTTATACTTGCAATTACTCATAGAAAATCAGGCTATAAATCTCATTGAAGGATTGGTTACTAATCAGTATAATTTTGGAAAAAAAGCTTTTTATTACTATTTTTATGTCTTAAGGACTTCATCATTTAAACTGCACTTTAAATATTTCTCACAACATAAATTGAACTAATTGGAAGCTTATGTTGCCTAAAACTTAGACTTTAGCAGCTCTCTTACAGTTTATCTAATTAGCTATGGCCAATTGGCTTAAAGCTTTAACTTACAAACAATAATTGTGATGCTTCTTGCTATGTTCTGGAGGAAATTTCAGTGGTTAAAAATATTTTTTTCTGTTAGAAAGTATAAATTGATGATCTGTAAGCTATTCTACAATAATACTCATTGTCCTTGAAGCCTTGAGTTCTGGAGGAAGAGCATTATGAGAACGTGGAAACAATATATAAAAGTCCTCAGATAGACAGAAGCTTTGTGTGCTTGGGAACTAGCAAGGAGGTCAGTAGAAGTGGGATGTGTAAAGGAGAGAGAAGTTGCAGATGAGATAGGATGTAGGTGGGGCCAGATTATGCTCAGCCTCAAGGCTGCAGGAGGAGTTCTATGTTTATGAATATGGAATTATGCCCAAGATATGCTTTAGTGAAAAAACATTGTTTTGAACAGCATAAATAAAAAGATACCCTTTGTATAAAACTCTATATTCATTTCCATATATGTCTAAAAGCACAGAAAAATTGGGGTATACATATTCAGTTTAGTTCAGTTCAGTCACTCAGTCATGTCTGACTCTTTGCAGCCCCATGAACTGCAGCACGCCAGGCCTCCCTGTCCATCACCAATTCCCAGAGCCTACCCAAACTCATGTCCACTGAGTCAGTGATGCCATCCAACCATCTCATCCTCTGTCATCCCCTTCTCTTCCTGCCCTCAATTTTCCCTAGCATCAGGGCTTTTCAAATGAGTCAGATCTTCACATCAGATGGCCAAAGTATTGGAATTTCAGCTTAACATCAGTCCTTCCAATGAACACCCAGGACTGCTCTCCTTTAGGATAGACTTGTAGGATTTCCTTGCAGTCCAAGGGACTCTCAAGAGTCTTTCCCAACACCACAGTTCAAAAGCATCAATTCTTTTTTTTTTTAATTATTATTTATTTATTTATTTTATTTATTATTATTATTTTTTAGAACTTCCATTTTACTTTATTTTACTTTACAGTACTCTGTTGGTTTTGGCATACATTGACATGAATCTGCCACGGGTGTGCATGAACTCCCAAACACGAAGCATCAATTCTTTGGCGCTCAGCTTTCTTTATAGTCCAACTCTCACATCCATACATGACCACTAGAAAAACCATAGCCTTGACTAGATGGACCTTTTTGGCAAAGTAATGTCTCTGCTTTTGAATATGGTATCTAGGTCGGTCATAACTTTCCTTCCAAGGAGTAAGCATCTTTTAATTTCATGGCTGCAGTCACCATCTGCAGTGATTTTGGAGCGCCCCCCCCAAATAAAGTCTGACACTGTTTCCACTGTTTTCCCATGTGCATGTTCAGTAAAATGCTAATACTGGAAATCTCTAGATGCTGAACCTTAGGATATAGTCATCCTCCTATTTGTATTTTTCTGTATTGCTTTGTTTACAAAAACCAACAGATACATACCAAATGTCCATTCATGAAATTTGGGCTAGAATTTTTTCGAATAAGATTTGTAACTAAGACAACATTGACATTATTGTGACTTCCAAACTCTTGCAAAGTAGGAAAAAGAGGGATTTATAAAGAGGGGTTTGTTGAATTTCATTAAAAAATATAGAAATAAAGTGATCTATATACTTTTGGGGGGTTTTACTGAATATGGAAAATAGAAAAAAATGTCCCCCCAAATCTAGAGTACACAGAATACAAATGTTCAACAAAACCTCCCTTACTATGTAACTTAAAAACAAGACAACATGCTCAAAATGGAGTCACTTAAACTAAACCTCACATCACCAAACTGACAATTAGTTTCAGTCAGAAATGGAATCTTAAACCATTCATTCAGGAATCACCTGGTGTGCACTCGTGAAGCAATCTTCCTGATAGACACCTGCTACTGCTGCTAAGTCACTTCAGCCGTGTCCAACTCTGTGTGACCCCATAGATGGCAGCCCACCAGGCTATCCCGTCTCTGGGATTCTCCAGGCAAGAACACTTGAGTGGGTTGCCATTTCCTTCTCCAATGCATGAAAGTGAAAAGTGAACGTGAAGTTGCTCAGTCATGTCCCACCCTCAGCAACCCCATGGACTGCAGCCTTGCAGGCACCTCCGTCCATGGGATTTTCTAGGCAAGAGGACTGGAGTGGGGTGCCATTGCCTTCTCTGGATAGACTCCTGCCACCCCCTAAAAAGAAATGATCTTGCCACAACCAATCCCTGTTTTCGCTTGTTCCTGGTCCCTTCTGCCTGTAAAGATCTTTCATACAGCTCCTCAGAGCTTTTTTCTACCTGCTAGATGAGACACTGCCTAGTTCATACATTTCTGAATAAAGCCAATAAGATCTTTAAAATTTACTTGGTTTAATTTTGTCTTTTAACAATGCCAAAATAATTTTCCATATACAATTTCCAAAGTGTAAAATAAATGATAAAACATTCCAGAAAAAGAATAACTAAAGGAAGGAGGTGGCAAAGTAAATAGGACAAATAATATTTAAGCTACACATTAATTCAATTACTCATTCTTTCAATACATATTTTAACATAATCTGTACTAAATAAACAAGAGTTGCGTGGGAGAAGTCTAGATGGATTAAATTCTCAGAGGTGTAAGAATAAAAAGTGACCACAAAGGGAAGCAGACCTGGCAGAAAGATAGCACAGAAACTGCTTGCTGTCTTCATAACAGCATGGGAAGACTCTACAGTATTCTAGCAAAAAATACATTAAAAAGTCCTCCATAGATTTACATCTCCTGTTAAAATATTCCCCTTGTTATATGCTCTCCTTTTTACTTCTCCACACTTATCTGTAGTTCCTATTCTCATACAGAAATTTCTGTGGTATCCATGGAGTTATGGGACAGAGGATTCACTTGAACCAGCTTTGTATCTGACGTGTAACAAACGCAAGTCAAATAGTTCATTGGAAAACCACTAGGAGAATGGTGTTATTCCATTGTTGGACTACTTCCATAGATAATCTGAGAACTTGATTTTTTTTTTTCTGCCTATAAAAATAGCTTGGGTTCCATACCATATATGGAGAACAAGCTTTTCTGTCTCTATTCAATTAAGGAAATGCCTGTCTCTTGGCAAGGAAAGAAGAAAAGCATTACTCATTTCCAGTTCATCCTTATCAGGATGTTTACTTCTAAAAGACAAAGATTTGAGTTATACCTTTTTTTTTTTTTAAATTATGGCGTCCAGGTTTTTTTCTCAATATGGATGATTCTAAAAAACTCCAAAAGAGCTTATTTGTAGATACATATTGTTTAGAAAAGTAGCATGGGTGAATAGTGAGAATGCTTTAACAGTGATTACAGATAGCCTTCTGTTTGCTCAGGTCTGTCATAATCTAGAAACTAGATTTGTTATAATAAAGTTTGATGGTGTGTCTTTGGGGTCTCTGGCTGCTTTTAAGACCCTCCAAAATTTCCATTTCTCCATAAGTACTAGATTGTTGTCATAGTTGGATTTTGTTTCTGACCTTGTTGAAACCCACCCTCTGCTCTTCAGTCTTAGCTCTGTTGCTCCATCTGGTAGAATTGCACCTAACTTTTGTCTTCCTAAATTCTATGGGCTTAAATTTGACTTTCAATTCTTTCCTCAGTAGCTGCTACAGTTGGCTTGGCAATCATTGCCAACAGAGTTCTTCTTAGACTTTGAAGAAGCAATTGTATAAGTAGAGCTGAAGCTGGCACCCAGACTACAGTGGAATGATCCAGGTAGAGGCTGCATTGGGCTGCATGGAAGAGAGGTAAAACTGAGAAAAAGAAAGCGGAAAGATGAAAACCCATGAGTCTATGTCTTTAGATATATTGTCATTATGTTTTCAATAGAAGGGAGGTTATAAAGGGCTGTACTGATTGCCGGTGACTTTCTGCAAACATACCTCTCTGTCTACCCCAGGATCAAGATGAAACAGCACTTTTCCATCAAAAGCCACAGGTGTTGGCTGAGTATGCCTTTTTCCTAGTTAGTTCTGACTACTACTAGTTTAGAATCTTTAAAGGGACTGTGATGTTTGACATTTTTAGGACTTAGGACTTGCAGATTCACTTTTTAAGTTAAAAAATGTAAAAATTAAATTAATTTTATTGAAATT
The DNA here is from genome assembly GCA_006410675.1 of Oreotragus oreotragus. Lineage (NCBI taxonomy): Eukaryota > Metazoa > Chordata > Mammalia > Artiodactyla > Bovidae > Oreotragus > Oreotragus oreotragus. Next base: position 113,378 of record SJYX01018426.1, read on the forward strand.
AGTATTTTGTCAGTTTGTAATATACTAATAACTTGACCTATGAAAATATTATAAAATGATCATGACTTCTAACCATATAACTTTATATAAAGCTATTATACTAGTGATCATATACCTTACATTATACATTGCGTTCCTATGGCTTATTTACTGTACAACTGGAGGCTGGTACCTCTTAATCTCCTACACATATTTTTGGCCACCCTCCCTCACTGCAATGGTGGAGACCCGGGTTTGATTCCTGGGTCAGGAAGATCCCCTGGAGAAGGAAATGGCAATCCACTCCAGCACTCTTGCCTGGAAAATCCCATGGACGGAGGAGCCTGATAGGCTACAGTCCATGGGGTCGCAAAGAGTCGGACACGACTGAGCGACTTCACTTTCACTCCCTCACCCTCTTCTCTACCAGCAACCACTTGTTTATTCTCTGTATCTATGAGTCTATTTTTGGTTTTGTTTTGTTTGCTTGTTTTTAATTCCATATATGTGTGGAATTTTTCTTTTTCTGACTTAGTATTATTTCACTTAGCAAAATATCCTCTAGATTGTCCATGATATCGGAAATGGCAAGATTTTTCTTTTTTATGGTGAGTAGTATTCCACTGTGTGAGTGTGTACACACCATATCTTTTTTATTTGTTTATTAATGGATATTTAGATTTCTCCCATATCTTGACTATCATAAATAATGCTGCAATAAATACAGGAGTGCATATATCCTCTCAAATTGGTGGTTTGTTTTCTTCAGGTAGATACCCAGAAGTGAAATTGCTAAATCATATGACAGCCCTATTTTTAATTTTTGAAGAGTTTCCATACTGTTTTTCATAGTGGCTGCACCAATTTACAAACCTATCAACAGTGCAAGAGGGTTCCATTTTCTCTACACTCTTGGCAACATTTGTTATTTGTTGTTCTTTTGAAAACAGCCATTCTGGCAAGTGTGAGGTATTATCTCATTGCAGTTTTGATTTGTATTTTCTGGATGCTTGATGACGTTGAACATCTTTTCATGGGTCTGTCAGCCATCTGTGTGTTTTCTTTGGAAAAATGTCTATTCAGGTCCTCTGCCCATTTTTTAAATAGGTTATTTTTTTTTTCCTTGATGTTGAATTATATGAGTTATTTGTATCTTTTTGATGTTACTCTCCTTAGTGATATATCATTTATAAATATATTCTTCCATTTAATAGGCTTCCTTTTCAGTTTGTTGATAATTCCTTGTCTGTGCAAAAGCTTTTTAGTTTGCTGTAGTCCCATTTATTTACATCTGCTTTTATTTCCCTTGCCTAGGGAATACAAATCCAAAAAATAATGCTAAGATCAATGTCAAAAAGTGTACTTCCTATTTTATTCTGGGTTTTTATAGTTTCAGGTTTTATATTTAAATCTTTAATCCATTTTGAGTTTACTTTTGTATGTGGTGTGAGAAAGTAGTCCAGCTTGATTCTTTTGCATCTAGCTTTCTAGTTTCCCAGTACCATTTTTTGAAGAGGCTGTCTTCCCCATTGTACAAGCCAACAGACCATGTAAATGTGGGTTTATTTCTGAGTTCTCTATTCTGTTCCATTAATCTGTGTGTCTGTTTTGTGCCAGTATCACCTTGTTTTGATTACTGTAGCTTTGTATTTTAGCCTGAAATCAGAGCATGTGATTCTTTCAGCACTGTTCCTTATCAAGATTGTTTAGGCTATTTGGGGTCTTTAGTGTTTCCAGTCACATTTTGGAATTATTTGATCTGGTTCTGTGAAAAAATGCCATAAGTATTTTGATATATAGTGTATTGAATTTGTAGATTGCCTTGGAGAGTATAATTTTAACAATAATAATTCTTCCAATCCATAAACATGGTATATCTTTCCATTTGTTTGTGTCATCTTTAATTTCTTTCATCAGCATCTTGTAATTTTCCAAGTACAGTTCTTTTACCTCCTTATGTTGGTTTATTCCTAATTTTTTTTTGATGTGATGGTAAATGGAATTGTTTCCTTAATTTGTCTTCCTGATAGTTTGTTTTTAGTGTATAAAAATGCAACAGATTTCTATATAATAATTTTGTATCCTGTAACTTTTCTGAGTGCAATAATGAGCTCTAGTAGTTCCTTGATGCCTTCTTAGTATGATGTCATCTGGAAACAGTGACAGTTTTATTTCTTCGTTTCCAATTCGGATACTTTTTCTTTCTTTCTTCTTTTGTCTGATTTCCATGGCTAGGACTTCCAGTAGTATATTGAATAAGAATGGTGAGAGTGTCTTGTTTCTGACATTAGAGGAATTGCTTTCAGTTTTTCACTGTCGAGTATGATGTTAGCCATGTGTTTGTCATATATGGCCTTTATCATTGAAAGTCGCTTGATCCTTGGAAGAATAGCTTTGTCAAACCTAGACAGTGTTTTAAAAAGCAGAGGACATCACTTTGCTTACAGAGGTCTGTATAGTCAAAGCTATGATTTTTCTAGTAGTCATGTGTGGATGTGAGAGTTGGACCATAAAGAAGGCTGAGTGCTGAAGAATTCATGCTTTTGAACTGTAATGTTGAAGGAGACTCTTGAGAGTCACTTGGACAGCAAGAAGATTCAACCAGTCCATCCTAAAGGAAATCATCCCTGAATATTCACTAGAAGGACTGATGCTGAAGCTGAAGCTCCAGTACTTTGGCCACCTGATGCAAAAGGCTGACTCACTGGAAAAGACCCTGATGCTGGGGAAAATTGAGGGCAAGAGGAGATGGGAGTGATAGAGGAGGAAATGGTCGGATGGTATCACTGACTTAGTGGACGAGTTTGAGGAAACTTAAGGAGATAGTGATGGACCGAGAAGCCTGGTGTGCTGCAGTTGACGGGGTTGCAAAGAGTCAGACGTGACTTAGTGACTGAACAACAGCAACAATGGTGCTGAGGTATATTTCCTCTATACACACTTTGTTGAGAGTTTTTTTAAAAATCATAAAAGGATGTTGAATTTTGTCAAAAGCTTTTTCTGCATCTATTGAGATGACCATGTGATTTTTTATTTATTTTGTCAATATGGTATATCATATTGCCTAATTTGAAAATATTGCACCATCCTTGCATCTGTAGGATACTTCCATTTGATTTTTTTAATGAATTTTAAATCCTGAAAGATGATGCTGTGAAAGTGCTGCACTCAATATGCCAGCAAATTTGGAAAACTCAGCAGTGGCCACAGGACTGGAGAAGGTTAGTTTTCATTCCAATCCCAAAGAAAGGCAATGCTAAAGAATGCTCAAACTACCGCACAGTTGCACTCATCTCACACGCTAGTAAAGTAATGCTCAAAATTCTCCAAGCCAGGCTTCAGCAATACGTGAACTATGAGCTTCCAGATGTTCAAGCTGGTTTTAGAAAAGGCAGAGGAACCAGAGATCAAATTGCCAACATCCAATGGATCATCCAAAAAGCAAGAGAGTTCCAGAAAAACATCTATTTCTGCTTTATTGACTATGCCAAAGCCTTTGACTGTGTGGATCACAATAAACTGTGGAAAATTCTGAAAGAGATGGGAATATCAGACCACCTGACTTGCCTCTTGAGAAACCTATATGCAGGTCAGGAAGCAACAGTTAGAACTGGACATGGAACAACAGACTGTTTCCAAATAGGAAAAGGAGTACGTCAAGGCTGTATATTGTCACCCTGCTTACTTAACTTATATGCAGAGTACATCATGAGAAACGCTGGGCTGGAGGAAGCACAAACTGGAATCAAGATTGCCAGGAGAAATATCCATAACCTCCGATATGCAGATGACACCACCCTTATGGCAGAAAGTGAAAAAGAACTAAAAAGCCTCTTGATGAAAGTGAAAGAGGAGAGTGAAAAAGTTGGCTTAAAGCCCAACATTCAGAAAACTAAGACCATGGCATCTGGTCCCATCACATCATGGGAAATAGATGGGGAAACAGTGGAAACAGTGTCAGACTTTATTTTTTGGGCTCCAAAATCACTGCAGATGGTGATTGCAGCCATGAAATTAAAAGACACACTCCTTGGAAGAAAAGTTATGACCAACCTAGATAGCATATTCAAAAGCGGACACATTACTTTGCCAACAAAGGTCCATCTAGTCAACGCTATGGTTTTTCCAGTAGTCATGTATGGATGTGAGAGTTGGACTGTGAAGAAAGCTGAGCACCAAAGAATTGATGCTTTTGAACTGTGGTGTTGGAGAAGACTCTTGAGAGTCCCTTGGACTGCAAGGAGATCCAACCAGTCCATCCTAAAGGAGATCAGCCCTGGGTGTTCTTTGGAAGGAATGATGCTAAAGCTGAAACCTCAGTACTTTGGCCACTTCATGTGAAGTGTTGACTCATTGTAAAAGACTCTGATGCTGGGAGGGATTGGGGGCAGGAGGAGAAGGAGACGACCAAGGATGAGATGGCTGGATGGCATCATGGACTCGATGAACGTGAGTTTAAGTGAACTCCGGGAGGTGGTGATGAACAGGGAAGCCTGGTGTGCTACAATTCATGGGGTCGCAAAGAGTCAGACACGACTGAATGACTGAACTGAACTGAAGTGATTTTGGTTTGCTAATATTTTGTTGAGGAATTTTGCATATGTATTCATCAATAATATTGGCCTGTAAGTTTGATTTCCAGTATTTTGGTCCATTGATGCAAACAACTGACTCATTGGATAAGGCCCTGATGCTGGGAAAGATTGAGGGCAGAAGGAGAAGAGGGTGTCAGAGGATGAGATGGCTGGATGGCATCACTTGGGCAAACCTCGGGAGATGGTGAGGGACAGAGAGGCCTGATGTGTTGCAGTCCATGCAGCCACAGTCAGACACCGCTGGGTGACTGAACAACAACAAGACAGCAATTTTTTTTTTTGTGATTTCCCTGTGTTCTTTTATTATTTTCACTCAGTGTAAATTAAATGTTCTTTGAGTATATAATTATGGCCTTTGAGACAGCTAAGGAAGATTTGTTTTACTCTAATTGAGGAAACTTAAAGAAAAAAACTAATTTATCTATGAATTCATTTCCAGGTTTTGCAGAATCAGGGCTAGATCTTAGTAAGTTTCCTGGAGTTTACAGGCAGCCTGATTCTTTGCCGCACAGTACTAAACGTTCTTAACCTAAAGGCAGCACAGAGGACGTCCCTTTCTTTATCAGTTTCTTAGTTCCTGGATTCAATGTTTTTACAGCAGGAAGGAAATAGCTGCCCAGAATCCACAGTCCAAAGGGATGCTGGAAAAATAGATCTCTCTTATTTCTTTGAGTGAAAGGGAGATATTCCTTGTCTTGCTGGCACACAATTTTATTAGCCTTTATACTTGTTTATACCAGTGCAAAAATGGTTCACTCATGTCTTCTAGTATGTTGATAGCAATGTGTGTGTGTGTGTTTGTATGTGTACATGGATGTATTTTCAGGTCATAGCTGTCAATATATTTTTGGAACATAGTTTCACAAGGTAATTTCTGAACGGCACTTGTATATGATGTTTCCCTTCCTGTAGGTTCATAGTACTATTATCGTATTAAAGAGACTAGAAAGTCCCAACGGAGAAGGCAATGGCAACCCACTCCAGTACTCTTGCCTGGGAAATCCCATGATTTCCCAGGTGGGCTACAGTCCATGGGGTCACGAAGAGTTGGACACGACTGAACAACTTCACTTTCACTTTTCACTGTCATGCTTTGGAGAAGGAAATGGCAGCCCACTCCAGTGTTCTTGCCTGGAGAATCCCAGGGACAAGGGAGCTTGGTGGGCTGCCATCTACGGGGTCACACGGAGTTGGACATGACTGACATGACTTAGCAGCAGCAGCAGCAGCAGCAGCAGAAAGTCCCAAAGTGAAAAGATAGTTGAACTTTGTTTGACCCAGAATTTCTCCAGCTTCACTTGACCATGAAGTCCTTTGTTCAGGTGAAAAGTGTAACTGTTAGTCACTCAGTCATGTCCCACTCTTTGCAACCTCATGGACTATAGCCTGTCAGGCTCCTCTGTTCATGGAATTTTCCAGGCAAAAATACTGGAATGGGTAGCCATTCCCTTCTCCAGGGGATCTTCCTGATCCAGGAATCAAACTTGGGTCTCCCATATTGCAGGCAGATTATTTACTTGTCTGAGCCACCATTAATAATATCTCAGTTCTATAAGTAAATTTATTAGGAAATACTAAATTATATACTTTTTTCTGAATGATTTTTATGTCTAAAATAGCCAGAGATATACAGAGGCACATGAAAATATAGTCTGATACCAGTTTCAAAGTTTTTGTTGGTTCCTTTAAGCTTACCTCAGTCAATTCCAATTCTTAAAGCTTTGATCCGCTGAAGCACTATTAGGTCACCAAACTATAAAATCCTTTCTATGCAAGTAACCAACAATAAAGGAGCTTGTTAAAACTTCAAAAAGTTAAAAAAAAAAAACTGGAATGTTTCTTTCTGAAGTAAGTTCTGTTAGGCAAATTCTATTTCTGTTAAGCAAATCAATACATTTATTTTATTCAAGCCAGTCCTATTTGGCAAATCAATAAAATTACTTCTACCAACTTCTACCATTTGATTGGTAAAGTTGGGACCAAAAATGTATAGATTTGGGGGGAAATACATGTTTATCCCAGCGAAAAAACAGAAGTGAAGAAATATGTTCCTTAGACATGTGAGGATTCCAGTCTTTGATGCCATTTGTTGCAAAAGGCAGCAAGTAACATTTAATATGATAAAGACTTTTGATTCCTTATATTATTCATTGAATATAAATTTGGGACTATTTTGATTAAATCTAAGGGAAAAATTCCTAAATTTCTTAGGCATTTGCCTGCTGTTAGAGAAAAGGGTGGAGAAAGGTAGAGTTATTAATTAACTTCTGCAAAAGATACTGTTTGATTAATAGTTCAGAGCTAAATTTTAATTAAGGCCAGATCTTTCAGATAATTAAGTGCTCACCTAGATTATTACCAGGATATCTTACCAGGAAAGTTATTAACCTATAGATATTTCTGATCCTTCTTCCCCCTATCTTTCCCTCTCTCCTTTTTAAAGTATAACTTCTTTAAAGAAAAAAAATTACTATGACTTCAAGAAACAGCAAGCAAACACCAAAGAACAGGTTTACTATGATGCCTGAAATATTGATTAAAGACACAATGCAAATAACTGTAGTTTGTTTGAAGTTAAAACCACAGATATCTTTTCCAGGCTGCACATGTATAGCTTTCTGACTTACTTAAAAGAGAACATCCCATAGCAGTGATTTGGAATAGTGTAGATTAAATCAAATGGCACAGACTGGTGATCTAGATAATAAAAATTCCCTTTCATACCCTTATTTGTGATTTGAGGCAAACATCTAGTTTGAGGATCAACTATACGAGGATAACTGTTACCTTAAAAGATTATTTTTCTTTTATAACTTCCAGTGTAGAAATGGTTTGGTACACAAGACAATAGAGAATAGTGTAATGAACTTCTAATATTGGTCAGTCAGCTCAGTAATTATCAACATTTTGCCAATTTTGTTATTTTTCTCCATTCTTTCTCTTTTCTCTTGAGTATTTCAAAGCAAATCCCAGAAATCATGTCATTTTTCAGCATGCATCTCTAACTGATAAGCCTTTTATATTTCACAATAAGTATGCCATTACTCAATCTGACAAATCTGGGAATGATTCCTTAATATCATCTAATACTGAGTCCATATAATATCGTCTATTAGCCTCCTAATTTTACACTCTAACTCTAGGTCATCTGTAGCCTCACTAGGACTCTCATCTCTGGGAAAAAGCAGATCAATAAAGGGAACAAGCGGAAAGCATCTTTGATCTTTTTTTCAGTCCAAAGCACCGATGTAAATCCACTCTTTCCATATCTTCCTAAATTCTGAATTCTGCTGCCACTACTTAGAGCAGTGTTTCAATGTCTAAGAATTGGGAGCAAGGACAGGCTATTTTTATGATAAGCCAGAAATGAAATTCTAGAATTTATCCTGTCTAGAATCTCTTTTCCAAACCCTTTGGGAGGCACATGATCAGGAAGCGGATTTAGCTGTTGGTTTAGAAGCAGGATTTCCTCATAAGGAGTAAGATGTTTTCATTAAATGACATGTCTGTTTATATTTTCAAGTAATCTATAGTATCCTTAGTTGTAGTGGGTCACTCATTCATATCTTCAGTGAACTTTTATTTAGTGCTAATTGTGGGTAAGGCATCATTTAGTAAGGAAAATATAGGATATAAAACAAAAAGCACTCTACAGAAAATAAAGTACAGTGGGAACTCAGAAGTAAACTGTTTTTTAACTTGAGTGGTTTACAGACAAAAGGAGCATTTGAATAGAACCTTAACAGACTTCTAGAATTTGAGCAATTTGAAAAGCCATTTTGGGTGGAGGAAAGAGAGTGAGCAAAGGTACAAAGGTAGGAAAAGTAAAATATGTGCAACAAATAAGGTCAGTCTGGTGAACATGAAACTCTTCGGTCCAAACATCACAAAATATCGTGACTAGCCATGCAGCTAGGTGTAGATATTATGTAATCACTCAGTAAGCAGAGATTCCAGTAACTGCTATCAGTCACTGCTGCCAGGAACTACTAATCAGGCAGCATGTTTAGAATGTCAAGACGATGATTGTTAATATGTGACCAACCAAGAAACTTGGTGCCTGGTAGAGGCATCTGGCCCAATGTGATATAATGATTAATCCAACTGGGTAATATTTTACCTTCAAAACCAACCCAGTGGTTGGGTCAATAGGCAAACACTGTTACTGTTCATTTGTGAAGAATATTTTGGCAACTTCAAGAGGCTTGAGAGGAACAGGCCCCACACGTGAAGCTTCTTTTGCTGTAGAGCGGGATGTTCCTTAGAACATTGATGTGGCAATATCATTTTTTTTTTTTTTTTTGCTTCCTAAACTCAAAATGCTAAAACTATATCATTAACACAAAAATAGAAAAATCTTATTGACCTCAACCTCAAGCTTACAATGAATGTGTCTTTCAGCTAAAGAGTGAATTCAAATGATGGTAGCGCTGCTGATTTAAGTTTTCTTTGTTGCATTCAGCGCTGAGCTAAAATGTCCTAGATCAGAGAATGATGCCAAGTCAAACTAGTTCAATGTCTTAGTCCCGGCTATGTGCTTTATGGGCCCTGAGAAAAAGGCTTTTCTTTTATTCCTCAACATTAGCTACACATGCATTTTCAGCTAACATTTGTCATGTGTTTATTATGTACACAGCACCATGTCAGGTACATCATAAGCATTACCCATTTTAATCTTCAAAACAACTCTATGACAGAGGTTAATATACTGATCTCCATTTCAGAGATGAGGAAGCTGGGGATTAGGGAGGATTAGTAATTTATACCCAGTCACATAGCTAATTAGAGGGGCAGGGCTGATTTTTGAGTCCTGCTGGTCTGTTACAGCAGGCCATGGGCATCTGAGCAGGGACAGAGGCCTGTGTGTTGTGATGAGAAGCAGGCAAGAAGAGGCTATCACTTTCGTCTGCCTTTCTGTCTCTTCAATTTCTATCCTGCTCTTCCTGCTTCCTCATTTTTTGCTATTTTTCAAAATCACAGCTCCTCAATTTCCGTGTTCCTTGTATATAAATCTTTTTTTCATTTATATATTAATTTATTTCTCATTTCACTCACTGATTTATCTCTAAGGTAGCAAGCTTTGTCTGCTAGGAAATTGCAAGGAGAGCTAGTAAGTGAGTGAATTAGTGGATACAGTACAATGAAATGAATGGAGTACAGTTGCTTTGAGGGCATAAAGAAGGAAAAATATAAAAATTTGAGGCCTGGGAGATTATGCTTGAAGTGTGTCTTGAAGGAAGAGAAATTAAATGAGGAAGCAGGAAGAGCTTTCCAGGCAGACACACTAGCATTTGTATAGTCACTGAGTTGGGTCAATAGCCAAACATAACTAGGATCTGATGGTCATATGGGATGGCGGAATAAATGCAGAGTGTTTCCTGGGAGTGTTGAGAGATGAAGCTAGAGAGAAAGGCAGGGGCAAGCCTGTAAAGTTCTTCAGTGCTAAATTTAGGAGTTTGAATGTTAACCTGAAAGTTACAGGAAATTGTTGAAAGGATTTAAATTACAGAAATACATGATTTTTTACTTTAAAAATAGCATTCTGATAATCATCACTTGCATAGCCAGTTCCCATGCCTTGAAAAGGAGGCCCTAAGTTTGCACCAAGATTGTACATTACCAGCCTTGAGAGATTTCAAAGCCTTCATCACCCTGTGATCTTCCCTGATAGAAAGAGTTTTTCACCCCACTTCTCGATTCAGAAGTCTTGCTCAGGTGGGTACAAGGCACCCTACATAATTTGGTCCTTAGAGATGAAATTTATTGTTGTAACCACGAGAGCCTGCTTGCTAGGCACAAGATGCTCAGGTGTTACAGAGACATGCAGATCCCACTTCCTCTCAGAAATCTCCCCACCTACATTCTCATGTCTCTGGAGGTTCTGGGCCACTGAGTTACTGTAATTGTCTTTTTTTTTTTTTTCCTCTGCTGTTACTCTTGAAATCTGGGGAAGTGCAGGTGAACACCTCTGCAGAGCATAAATTCATTGAGGCAAATGGGAGATGTGATGTTGCAGCAGGAGCAACAGATGGTATCAAACAAGTTGCATCCAACAGACAATATGAGAGCCTTTAGCCAAGATGCAACTTCAAGCAGCTTTGAGCAATGGTGGTCAAATGTTTTTGCTCACATACCCCTTAAAATACTTGGGTAAAACTAAGTACCTCATCATATATTAGCAGCCGATAACTACATTTTTTAATTGTATGTCTTAGTAGTTGCAAATGTAATTTCTAGTCTGTTGTCTTTACTGACATTTTAAACTTTTATAGTTTTAACAGTCCATTTTAAAACAAATTCAGATGCATTCAAAAGCACTATATCTTTGTAGTCCCCTTTCCACATTTTATGTATTTGATGTCACAATTTACATCTTTTATATTGTGTATTGATAAATTATTAGAGTTTCAGTCAATATTTTTTTTAACTTTATGCTAGAGTGTTAAGTGATTTACCCATTACCATGACAATCTTTGAGTATTCTAAATTTATGTATTAATTTTTACTTTCACCATAGAATTTTATACATTCATTTTCATCTTCAACTTGAAAAACTCCCTTTAACGTTTCTCATAAGCCATGTCTAGTGGTATGGAACATCTTCAGCTTTCGCTTGTTTTGAAAACTCTTTATTTCTCTTTCAGTTCTTAAGAACAGTTTTGCCAGTTTCAGTATTCTTTCTTGGCTTTTCTATCAGCGCTTTGAGTATATTGTGCCACTCCTTAATGGCCTGTAAAGTTTGGCTGAAAAGTCTAATGCTAGATTTATGGGTGTTCCCTTGAACTTAAATTATTTTTCTCCTGTTGCTTTTAAGATTCTCTCTTTTTGTCTTTAACTTTAGACAGTTGAATTATAGTGTATCTTGGTGAGGGTCTGTTTAGATTCATCTTTTTTGGAACTCTTTGAGTTTCCTGGATCTGACTGCTTGTTTCTTTCCCTAGGTTAAGAAAGTTTGGGGTCATATTTCTTTGAATAAGCTTTCTGCACCTTTCTCTCTCTCTTCTGGGAGAAGAGTATATTGATCCAGTTGACATTCCATAGATGTTGTCCCATAGATCCTTTAAGATATTTTAATTCTTTTTTTTTTTTTTTTTGCTTCTTTGACTAGAATAATTCCACTGCCTTATCTTTGAACTCATTGACTCCCTTTCCCACAGACCTGATCTGCTATTTGAATCCTTCTATATTGTTTTTTAGTTCAGCTATTGAATTCTTCAGTTCTAGAATATCTTTTAGTACATTTTAATATTTTCTATTTATTGAAATTCTTACTTTGTTCATTAATGCCCTACCCTAATAAATATTTTTATGATCATGTCCATGACTTATCTCTGCTACATTAAGATTGATTTATAGAGATTTATCTTGTTCTTTTTGCTTAGAACTTATTCCTTTGTTTCTCTGTTCACCTTGACTCTCTGTGTTGGTTTCTGTACGTTAGGTAGAACAGCCACCTCTCCCAGTTTTGTGTAGGAGATTAACTTCATCAACTAGCCCAGAATGAACTCCTTGTTCTCTCTCAAACCTTTGTATTGGTCCAAGCTTCCATCTTTGGTCTTAGCAACTCTGAGTAATAGTATATATGTGGGTCCAGTCACTCAGTCTTGTCCATTTCTTTGCGATCCCATGGACTGTGTCTGCCAGGCTCCTCTGTCTATGGAATTTTCCAGGCAAGAATACTAGAGTGGATTGCCATTTCCTATTCCAGGGAATCTTCCCAATTCAGGAATCAAACCCAAGTCTCTTGTTTCTCCTAGACTGGCAAGCAGATTCTTTACCACTGAGAAGCGCCTTGTGGTAGAGGGTGTACTAAGACCCATTAGAGACGCACAGAAGAGGGTTAGCAGTTAACACCTCAGTGTAAGCTGATTAGAAACCAAATTCTCAAGCAGCAGCTGGGAAACTGGGAAATGGGCATTTCTGCATGTTCCTTCTCCAAAGAGTTTGAGTGTATTATTGTTGGGGGGTGCGTGTGTTTAAAGACTGCTTTTGTTTGCTATAATCCTGTGGAACTCATGAATGCAAGGCCTGTTGGCTATCAGAGTGAGGTAATTTAGAGCCAGTCCCTACACTGCAAGCTGTAAAAATTGGGGTGCTAGAAATGTGTACAAACTCCTTATAGGGAGATATCAGTGACTTGCTTTTCTTGTTGAAGTGAGCAGGAAGGAGAAGGTGAGGAAAGTGCCCACTGGCTCTTTTGGACTCCAGAGAGGATCATAATTAGCACCAAAGTGTGTGCTAATTAGAAGCTGGACTCTCAAGTTGTAACTTGTAAAAGATGCAGTCAAACCCCTTGCAGTGAAAGACTGGGAATTGGGCATTTTTGCTGCTTCTTTTGTGCTGAGCCCTGGGGGGATAGCTTTGGTGAGTGCCGGCATACCCATTGGGCTTCCAAGAACTGCATGTTAGTTTGCTATACAATCCTGTGGGACTCATGAATACAAGCCCCTATTAGAGCTAGGGAATCCAGGGGCCTGTTTTTTTGGTGCAAACACTGGGGCACCAGGCTTGTACAAGTTTCTTCTAGAGACGCTAGTGACCTGGTTTTCTTGTTGGGAGAAGGCAGTGGAAGGGTCCACTGAATCCCCTGACTCCATGAAATAACAGCCAGCTTCCAGAATCATGCTAATTAGAAGTCAGACCCTCAGGCAGCAGCTTGTAAGTATACAGTCAAACCATTTTCAGGGAAAGACTAGAATGTCCCTAGAGCTAGCCTTTTTTTTTTTTTTTTTTCTTTCCTTTTCCATTGAGCCCTTAAGGAGATACCTACTTTGATGCTTGCCCATTAGGAACTGCTTCTCTGCTCTAGTCCTGTGAATTTTGTAGACTCCAGCCCCGTTGGCTTTCAGGAGCTAAGAGGTGTTTTGAGGATCATCTCTCATGTGGTAGTAATAAAAGTCAGAGGGCTAGATGTGTGGTCTAAGCCCTTTGATCTTCAATACAAGTTAAGAATTGAGGCTTCCTTTCCAATTGTATGGCACTATTCTGGGAGTGGGCTTTGTGGTGAGAGTGTGTCTCTGCCCTTCTTATGTATTTCAATTTCTTATGTAGTTCAATTTTTTCTTTTGCCCAGTGTGTAGAAGTCAAGTAGATGATAACTGGCTTTCTTTCAGGGAGATAGATACTCCTTATATAGCTGTACATTCAGTGCATCTGTGAGAGTAGGGATATTCAGGAGCCCTCTATGTCACCATTATTGATCCCTCCCTCTGTCTGATATTATTTTGTTAACTTCTTGAACTTATACTTCTGTTTCATTTTTCCTCCTTAGATTTATGCTAGTATATTGTCTTATTTTTGAAAGTCTTAATTACCTTATCACACTTTTTCTTAAAATATATATATTTTATTGAAGTATAGTTGACTTACAACGTTTTAGGTGTTCATCAAGGTGATTCAGTTACACAAATACACATATACTATTTTTGAAATCACTTTCCATCATTGGTTATTACAAGATAGTGACTATAGTTCCCTATGCTATACAGTAAACCTTTGTTGCTTGTTGTATATCTATTTTTCAATTAGAAATCTAGTATTCTATTCATAATAAGTCAAACAAGTGGAATCAATGTCATAAATTTTTAGGTAGGCAAAAATTCATAAGTTTTTTAGAATATATATAACACATATTTATATATATATATACACAAGTTTTTCTACTGCACTTGTTAAAGGCGTGAGAAAGAATATCAAAAAAAAGAAGAGATGGAGAAATTGGAGAACACAAACTAAATGAATTGGGAGCACTGATAATGAAATATGAAAAGTGAAACTAGACAAAAGTTACAAATCATCAAATAGTCCAGTTCAGTTCAGTTCAGTTGCTCAGTCATATCCAACTCTTTGCAACCCCATGGACTACAACATGTCAGGCCTCCCTGTCCATCATCAACTCCTAGAGTTTACTCAAACTCATGTCCATTGAGTTGGTGATGCCATCCAACTGTCTCATCCTCTGTCATTCCCTTCTTGGCCTGCCTTCAATCTTTCCCAGGACCAGGGTCTTTTCAAATGGGTCAGTTCTTCACATCAGGTGGCCAAAGTATTGGAGTTTCAAATAGTCCAGTTGTTTTTAAACATGACTTCTCATTAGAAACATATCTGGAGCTCTGGAGATAAAAAGAAATACCTAAGCATTTGTATTTTTCAAAAAATTCTTATATGCATATGGATTTTAAAAAGAGATTACAGGCTTTTCTATTAGACCCTAGTTTGGTGATATATAGAGTTCCATTATTTTTCTGTTGACCAATCATTATACAATGCTATTAAGTAATAGCTATATAATCATAATAGTAAAAAAAATGTTTATCAGTTTTACAATCAATAGCCAGACAAAAAATAAAAAATTACAATTGCAAGCCATAATGGAAACAATGTAAAATAATTACATACAATTTGGGGGGCGGGTCAAGTAGAGTGATGTGGTAAGTGGAAGTGCATATATGCACGTTTACATCCAGCCAGCCAGTCTTTTAATCCATTTACATTTAAGTAATTATCCGTATGCATGATCCTATTACCACTTTCTTAATAGTTTTGGGTTTATTTTTTGTTGGTCNTTTTTTTTTTTTTTTTTCTTTCCTTTTCCATTGAGCCCTTAAGGAGATACCTACTTTGATGCTTGCCCATTAGGAACTGCTTCTCTGCTCTAGTCCTGTGAATTTTGTAGACTCCAGCCCCGTTGGCTTTCAGGAGCTAAGAGGTGTTTTGAGGATCATCTCTCATGTGGTAGTAATAAAAGTCAGAGGGCTAGATGTGTGGTCTAAGCCCTTTGATCTTCAATACAAGTTAAGAATTGAGGCTTCCTTTCCAATTGTATGGCACTATTCTGGGAGTGGGCTTTGTGGTGAGAGTGTGTCTCTGCCCTTCTTATGTATTTCATTTTCTTATGTAGTTCAATTTTTTCTTTTGCCCAGTGTGTAGAAGTCAAGTAGATGATAACTGGCTTTCTTTCAGGGAGATAGATACTCCTTATATAGCTGTACATTCAGTGCATCTGTGAGAGTAGGGATATTCAGGAGCCCTCTATGTCACCATTATTGATCCCTCCCTCTGTCTGATATTATTTTGTTAACTTCTTGAACTTATACTTCTGTTTCATTTTTCCTCCTTAGATTTATGCTAGTATATTGTCTTATTTTTGAAAGTCTTAATTACCTTATCACACTTTTTCTTAAAATATATATATTTTATTGAAGTATAGTTGACTTACAACGTTTTAGGTGTTCATCAAGGTGATTCAGTTACACAAATACACATATACTATTTTTGAAATCACTTTCTCTCATTGGTTATTACAAGATAGTGACTATAGTTCCCTATGCTATACAGTAAACCTTTGTTGCTTGTTGTATATCTATTTTTCAATTAGAAATCTAGTATTCTATTCATAATAAGTCAAACAAGTGGAATCAATGTCATAAATTTTTAGGTAGGCAAAAATTCATAAGTTTTTTAGAATATATATAACACATATTTATATATATATATACACAAGTTTTTCTACTGCACTTGTTAAAGGCGTGAGAAAGAATATCAAAAAAAAGAAGAGATGGAGAAATTGGAGAACACAAACTAAATGAATTGGGAGCACTGATAATGAAATATGAAAAGTGAAACTAGACAAAAGTTACAAATCATCAAATAGTCCAGTTCAGTTCAGTTCAGTTGCTCAGTCATATCCAACTCTTTGCAACCCCATGGACTACAACATGTCAGGCCTCCCTGTCCATCATCAACTCCTAGAGTTTACTCAAACTCATGTCCATTGAGTTGGTGATGCCATCCAACTGTCTCATCCTCTGTCATTCCCTTCTTGGCCTGCCTTCAATCTTTCCCAGGACCAGGGTCTTTTCAAATGGGTCAGTTCTTCACATCAGGTGGCCAAAGTATTGGAGTTTCAAATAGTCCAGTTGTTTTTAAACATGACTTCTCATTAGAAACATATCTGGAGCTCTGGAGATAAAAAGAAATACCTAAGCATTTGTATTTTTCAAAAAATTCTTATATGCATATGGATTTTAAAAAGAGATTACAGGCTTTTCTATTAGACCCTAGTTTGGTGATATATAGAGTTCCATTATTTTTCTGTTGACCAATCATTATACAATGCTATTAAGTAATAGCTATATAATCATAATAGTAAAAAAAATGTTTATCAGTTTTACAATCAATAGCCAGACAAAAAATAAAAAATTACAATTGCAAGCCATAATGGAAACAATGTAAAATAATTACATACAATTTGGGGGGCGGGTCAAGTAGAGTGATGTGGTAAGTGGAAGTGCATATATGCACGTTTACATCCAGCCAGCCAGTCTTTTAATCCATTTACATTTAAGTAATTATCCGTATGCATGATCCTATTACCACTTTCTTAATAGTTTTGGGTTTATTTTTTGTTGGTCTTTCCCTTCTCTTGTGTTTCCTGCCTTCAGTTCAGTTCAGTCACTCAGTCGTGTCCGACTTTTTGTGACCCCATGAATCGCAGCACGCCAGGCCTCCCTGTCTGTCACCAACTCCCGGAGTTCACTCAGATTCATGGCCATCAAGTCAGTGATGCCATCCAGCCATCTCATCCTCTGTCGTCCTCTTCTCCTCCTGCCCCAATCCCTCCCAGCATCAAAGTCTTTTCCAAGGAGTCAACTCTTCGCATGAGATGGCCAAAGTACTGGAGTTTCAGCTTTAGCATCATTCCTTCCAAAAAAATCCCAGGGCTGATCTCCTTCAGAATGTACTGGTTGGATCTCCTTGCAGTCCAAGGGACTCTCAAGAGTCTTCTCCACCACCACAGTTCAAAAGCATCAATTCTTCGGTGCTCAGCTTTCTTCACAGTCCAACTTTCACATCCATACATGACTATTGGAAAAATCATAGCCTTGACTAGACGGACCTTAGTTGGCAAAGTAATGTCTCTGCTTTTGAATATACTATCTAGGTTGGTCATAACGTTTCTTCCAAGGAGTAAGCGTCTTTTAATTTCATGGCTGCAGTCACCATCTGCAGTGATTTTGGAGTCCAAAAAAATAAAGTCTGACACTGTTTCCACTGTTTCCCCATCTATTTCCCATGAAGTGATGGGACTGGATGCCATAGAGAAGTTCTTTTAGCATTTGTTGTAAAGCTGATTTGGTGGTGCTGAATTCTCTTAACTTTTGCTTGTCTGGAAAGCTTTTGATTTCTCCATCAAATCTGAAGGAGAGTCTGCTGGGTAGAGTATTCTTTGTTGTAAGTTCTTCCCTTTCATCACTTTAAATGTATCATGCCATTCCCTTCTGGCTTGTAGAGTTTCTGTTGAGAAATCAGCTGAATAGCCTGATGGGAGTTACCCTGTATGCTATTTATTGTTTTTCCCTTGTCACTTTTAATATTTATCTGTCTCTAATTTTTGTCAGTTTGATTTACTGTGTGTCTTGGGTTGTTTTTCCTTGGGTTTCTTTTGCCTGGGACTCTCTATGCTTCCTGGACTTGGTTGATTATTTCCTTTCCCATGTTAGGGAAGTTTTCAGCTATTATTTCTTCAAATGTTTTCTCAGGTCCTTCTCTCTCTTCTTCTGGTACCCCTATAATGCAGATGTTGGTGCATTTAATGTTGCCCCAGAGGTGTCTTAGGCTGTCTTCATTTCTTTCCATTCTATATTCTGTTCTGCAGCAGTGATTTACACCACTCTGTCCTCCAGGTCATTTATTTGTTCTTCTGCCTCAGTTATTCTGCTCTTGATTTCTTCTAGTGTATTAGTCATCTGTTTGTTTGTTCTTTAGTTCTTCTGGTCTTTGGTAAATATTTCTTGCATCTTCTCAATCTTTGGCTCCATTCTTGTTTTTTTTTCTTGCCTCCATTTTTTCCCAAGATCCTGGATCATCTTCATTATCATTATTCTGAATTCTTTTTCTGGAAGATTGCCTTAATTTAGTTGTTTTTCTGGGGTTTTATATCATCCCTTCATCTGGACTTTCTGCTTTTTCATCGTGATTAACTTTCTGTAATATGGTTTTTGTTTTAGCCACTGTGAGACTGTGCTTCTTCTAGAGCTTCTTCTGTCTGCCTTCTGATGGCCGAAGCTAAGAGGCTTGTGTAGGCTTCTTGGTGGGAGGAACTGGCAATGGGAAAAATTGGATCTTGCTCTGGTGTGTAGGGCCTTGCTCAATATTTAATCCAATTATCTGCTGATAGGTGGGGTTGCACTCCCTCCCTGGTATTTGTTTGGCCTCAGGCAATCCAGCCCTGGCATCTCTGGGCTCTATGGTAGGTTTAATGGTGAATTCCAAGAGGGTTTATGCCAAGAGGAAACTTCCAGTGATCCTATCCCTGTGGTGAGCCTCTGCTGACCCAGGCCTCCACAGGAGGCCCTACAACACTAGCAGGTAGTTTTGATTCAGTCCCTTGTAGGGTCACTGCTCCTCTCCTCTGGGTCTTGGTGCACACAAAATTTTGTTTGTGCCCCCCAAGACTGAAGTCTTTGTTGCCCCCAGTCTTCTGGAAGCCCTATAATCAAATCCCACTGGCCCTCAAGGCCAGATGCCCTGGGAATTCCCAGGCAATTTGTTGAGTCTCCAGGCTGGGAAACCTGATGTGGGGTTCAGAATCTTTATAACAGTGGGAGAACTTCTTCAGTATTATTGTTCTCCAGGCTGTGGATCACCCACCTGGTGGTTATAGGATTTGATTTTATCCTGATTGTACCCCTCCTACTGTCTTGCTGTGGTTTCTTCTTTGTCTTTGGATGTGAGGTATTGTTTTCTGGTGGGTTCTGGCATCCTCCTGTCAATGGTTGTTCAACAGCTAGTGGCAATGTTGGTACTCTTGCAGGAGGAGATGGGCACACATCCTTCTACTCTGCCATCTTGAACTGGAAGCACACTTTTCTGTCACAAAAATAAATAGTGGACCAGTTTGTTTATTTTTGTTTTTATTTCTATTACTCTAGGAAATGGATCAAAATAGATATTGCTATGATTTATGTCAAAGAGTTTTTACCTATATTTTCCTTTAAGATTTTTATAGTGTCTGAACTCACATTTAGGTCTTTAATCCATTTGGAACTTATTTTTGTGTATGGTGTGAAAGAATGTTCTAATTTCACTTCTTTTTACATGTAGCTGTCCAGTTTTCCCAACACCATTTATTGAAGAGGCTGTTCTCTGCCTCCCCTCCCCCCATTGTATAGTCTCGCCTCCTTTGACATAGATTAATTGACCATAGGTGCATGGACTTATTTCTGGGGTTTCTATTCTGTTATGTTGATTTGTATTTCTATTTTTTGTGTCAGTATCATACTGTTTTGATGACTTCCTCCTTGCAGTATAGTCTGAAGTCAAGGAGACTAATTCCTCCAGCTCTGGTTTTTTTTTTTTCCCTCAAGATTGCTTTGGTTATTTGGGGTCTTTTGTGTTTTTATACAAATTTTAAGATTTTTTGTTGTTGTTCTAGTTCTGTGAAAAATGCCATTGTTAATTTGATAGGAATTGCATTGAACCTGTAGATTGCTTTGCATAGTATAGTCATTTTCACAATACTGGTTCTTCCAATCCAAGAATATGGTATATCATTCCATCTGTTTCATTTTTTTTTCTTTCATTAGCATCTTATAGTTTTTGGAGTGCAGGTCTTTTGTCTCCTTAGGGAGATTTATTCCTAGGCATTTTATTATTTTTGATGTGATGGTAAATGGAATTGTTTCTTTAATTTCTCTTTCTAATCTTTCATTGTTAGTGAATAGAAATGCAACAGATTTCTGTGTGTTAATTTTGTATTTTGCCACTTTACCAAATTCACAGATAAGCTGTAGTAGTTTTCTGGTACTATCTTTAAGATTTTCTATGTGTAGTATCATGTCATCTGTAAACAGTGATAGTTTTATTTCTTCTTTTCCCATTTGGATTCCATTTATTTCTTTGTCTTCTCTGATTGCCATGGCTAGGACTTCAAAAACAAGAGAGGACATCTTGTCTTTTAGAGGAAATGTTTTCAGCTTTTTACCATTGAGTGTGATGTTAGCTGTAGGTTTGTTGTATGTGACTTTTATTATATTGAGGTATGTTCCTTCTATGCCCACTTTCTGGATATTTTTTATCATAAGTGTGTGTTGAATTTTATCAGAAGATTTTTCTGCATCTATTGGGATGATCACATGGTTTTTATTCTTGAATTTGTTAATGTTATGTATCACATTGATTGATTTGCAGGTATTGAAAAATCCTTGTATCTCTGGGATAAATCCCACTTGATCATGGTATTGATCCTTTTAATGTACTGGGCTGGAAAAGGTGTTAAGAGAAGGGAACCCTCCTATACTGTTGGTGGGAATATAAATTGGTTCAGCCACTATGGAAAATAGTATGGAGATTCCTTAAAATAACTAAAAATAGAGCTACTATATGATCCTGCAATCCCAGTCCTGGGTATATATCCAGAAAAAAATTTTGTTCAAAAGGATAAATGCACCCCAACATTCATTGCAGCACTGTTTACAAATTGTCAAGATGTGGAAGCAACATAAATGTCCATTGATAGAGGAATGGATAAAGATGTGATCCATATATACAGTTAAATATTACTCAACCATTAAAAAATGAAATAATGCACTTGTAGCAACATAAACAGGCCTAGAGATTGTCATACTGAGTAAAGTACGTCAGAAAGAGAAGTATCTTAGGATATCACTTACATGAGGAATCTAAAAAGAAATAAATGAACTTATTTACAAAACAGAAATAGACTTACAGACTTAGAGATGGGTTTATGGTTGCTAGTGGGAAGGAATATTTAGGGAGTTTTGGATTGACATGTAGACACTGCCATATTTAAAGTGAATAACCAACAAGGACCTACTGTAGCGCACAGGGAACTCTGCTCAATACTATGTAACAACCTAAAAGAGTTTGAAAAAGAATAGACACATGTATATGTACAGCTGAATCACTTTGCTGTACACCTGAAGTTATCATAACATTGTTAATTAGCTATACTTCAATCTGAAATAAAAGTTGAAAAATATATTAATATACATAAATTGTTTTAAAAGTTTCTTGTGACTATAGGACCTAAATGCAAAAAGTGAACAGCATACTAATGACTAAAATAAAAATAATTCAAAGCACAATCATTTAACCTAATAAATCTCTCATGGAGCTGTTCATTTTTATTTATTTATTTTTTGCCTAAAAGTTGGTTTACATGGTATAACAACATGAAGGAAGGCATAGAGGAACCACAGACCACAGAAGCATGGGCTGGGGGTGGCAAGGTGACTGGAACATCCAGCCTGCTGAGGGAGGGAGGGGCTGAGGTAATAGGGATATCATAGTCAGATTATTAAGGCCCCTGGGAAGTAGTTAGAGAAAGTTTACAGTCAATTTTAATTATGTGTGGCAAATATGTTATATAAAGTCATCATGAACACTGAATTAACAAATACCAAAATGTTTGTCTTAGGGGAAATACAATGTTATTCCTGTGAGCCTCTGTTTAAAACCTTTTCTTCCTTTTTTGATGTTTGTTTCTATTTAAAGACTTCAAATTTAATACATATCATTGATTCATTAACATTAGATTTATAGCCAACAGCATTATTGCTCATGCCTGTACAGGGATTACCTAGCACACGTATTTTCTCCATAAGGTACATCCCAACCTTCTTAGGCTCAGGAACAGTGGACAGGACTTCAGCACTATGCTTAGGGGCCCTTGTAAACAACAAAATCAACAAAAACCAGCACATAAATATAAAAACCATGGCACTAAATAGACTATAAAAGGACTAAAAGCTGAAACAAGAAGACAGAGCATCACCCTGTTCAAAATCAGCTCGGAATAGGTACACTGGGTGACCCAAAATTTTCACTACTTTGCACATGTTCATGAATGATCTTGAATGTGCCCTCCTATTGATTGTGGAATTACAAATAAATTTTAGCAAGTAGGCAAGTTTGCAAATAGGAAATCTGAGTAATGACAAATTATATATTGGTGAGGTATGCTATAACCAGCCATTAATGAGATAGAGCAGAGGAATGACACAATGAGTAATATTTAGGAAGCTTACTCAGTCATTCACTCTTTGTGAATTAGACANAATGAGGAATCTAAAAAGAAATAAATGAACTTATTTACAAAACAGAAATAGACTTACAGACTTAGAGATGGGTTTATGGTTGCTAGTGGGAAGGAATATTTAGGGAGTTTTGGATTGACATGTAGACACTGCCATATTTAAAGTGAATAACCAACAAGGACCTACTGTAGCGCACAGGGAACTCTGCTCAATACTATGTAACAACCTAAAAGAGTTTGAAAAAGAATAGACACATGTATATGTACAGCTGAATCACTTTGCTGTACACCTGAAGTTATCATAACATTGTTAATTAGCTATACTCCAATCTGAAATAAAAGTTGAAAAATATATTAATATACATAAATTGTTTTAAAAGTTTCTTGTGACTATAGGACCTAAATGCAAAAAGTGAACAGCATACTAATGACTAAAATAAAAATAATTCAAAGCACAATCATTTAACCTAATAAATCTCTCACGGAGCTGTTCATTTTTATTTATTTATTTTTTGCCTAAAAGTTGGTTTACATGGTATAACAACATGAAGGAAGGCATAGAGGAACCACAGACCACAGAAGCATGGGCTGGGGGTGGCAAGGTGACTGGAACATCCAGCCTGCTGAGGGAGGGAGGGGCTGAGGTAATAGGGATATCATAGTCAGATTATTAAGGCCCCTGGGAAGTAGTTAGAGAAAGTTTACAGTCAATTTTAATTATGTGTGGCAAATATGTTATATAAAGTCATCATGAACACTGAATTAACAAATACCAAAATGTTTGTCTTAGGGGAAATACAATGTTATTCCTGTGAGCCTCTGTTTAAAACCTTTTCTTCCATTTTTGATGTTTGTTTCTATTTAAAGACTTCAAATTTAATACATATCATTGATTCATTAACATTAGATTTATAGCCAACAGCATTATTGCTCATGCCTGTACAGGGATTACCTAGCACACGTATTTTCTCCATAAGGTACATCCCAACCTTCTTAGGCTCAGGAACAGTGGACAGGACTTCAGCACTATGCTTAGGGGCCCTTGTAAACAACAAAATCAACAAAAACCAGCACATAAATATAAAAACCATGGCACTAAATAGACTATAAAAGGACTAAAAGCTGAAACAAGAAGAGCATCACCCTGTTCAAAATCAGCTCGGAATAGGTACACTGGGTGACCCAAAATTTTCACTACTTTGCACATGTTCATGAATGATCTTGAATGTGCCCTCCTATTGATTGTGGAATTACAAATAAATTTTAGCAAGTAAGCA
This sequence comes from Oreotragus oreotragus, assembly GCA_006410675.1. Classification (NCBI taxonomy): domain Eukaryota; kingdom Metazoa; phylum Chordata; class Mammalia; order Artiodactyla; family Bovidae; genus Oreotragus; species Oreotragus oreotragus. Next base: position 137,287 of record SJYX01018426.1, read on the forward strand.
AGTTTGCAAATAGGAAATCTGAGTAATGACAAATTATATATTGGTGAGTTATGCTATAACCAGCCATTAATGAGATAGAGCAGAGGAATGACACAATGAGTAATATTTAGGAAGCTTACTCAGTCATTCACTCTTTGTGAATTAGACATTAAAGGAGCCTCACTATATTAGAGGTTGCATAAGGTGCTTGGAGTACAAATGAACAAAGTGGTTGGTCTTAAGGAACTGAAATCTAAGCACAAGTAACCTACAGGGAAAGCCTGGGAGAAAAAGCTGGAGCAATTAGAAGTCTTGTTGGCACACTTATTCTTTAGGTGCTGAGGACCAGATTTTGCAAAGTAGCCATGGGAGCAAAGGCAAACATAAAGAGAATATTAAAGGTTTTCATTTTTGCTTTAATAGTAGTAGAGTGAGAGAGACTGCCCATTGATTCTAAACTTCAGGCTGCGGAAAGGTATTCTAAGTACAAGAGCTTGTGTTCCTGCAAAATTGTCTTTCTCCTATTGGTGGGAATGTAAACTGATACAGCCACTATAGAGAACAGTACAGAGATTTCTTTAAAAAGCTAGGAATAAAACTACCAGAAATCCCTCTATTGGGCACATATCCTGAGAAAATCATAACTAAAAAACATGTACCCCCATGTGCATTGCAGCATTATTTACAATAGCCAGGACGTAGAAGCAACATAGGTGTCTGTCGACGGATGAATGGATAAAGAAGCTCTGATACATATATACAATAGACTATTACTCAGCTATAAAAAGACATAAATTTGAATCAGTTCTAATGAGGTAGATGAACCAAGAGCCTGTTATACAAAATGAAGTAATTCAGAAAGAGAAAAGCAAAAACAAAATATCATATACTAACACATATATATGAAATCTAGAAAAATGGTACTGATGAACCTATTTGAAGGGCAGGAATAGAGACTCAGACACAGAGAACAGACTTCTGGATACAGCGGGGTCAAGAGAGGGTGAGATGAATTGAGAAAGTAGCATTAAAATGTATATATATTACCATATGTAAAATAAATAGCTAATAGAAGTTGGTGTATAACACAGGGAGCTCAACCAGGTGCTCTGTGACAACCTAGAGGACTGGGATGGGGTGGGAGGTGAGAGAGAGGTTCAAGAGGGTGGGGACATATGTATACCTATGACTGATTCATGTTGATGTATGGCAGAAACCAACCCAATGCTGTAAGACAATTATCCTCCAATTAAAAATAAAATTGTCTTTCTCAAAGTAGGAAGCTTGCAGATGGAGATCAGTTCCCACTTTCCCCAGGACAGCTGTTTGCTTCAATTACTATTAAGCCCAGAATGGCTGAAACTGCTTTCTTTAAAGTTAGCAATGGTGGTGGTTTAGTCACTAAGTCATGTCCGACTCTTGCAACCCCATGGACTGTGTCTGCCAGGCTCCTCTGTCTTTGGGATTCTCCAGGCAAGAATGCTGGAGTGGGTTGCCATTTGCTTCTTCAGGGGATCTTCCTGACCCAGGACTCTGATCCTAGTCTCCTGCATTGCAGGCAGATTCTTTACCAACTGAGCTACAAGGGAAACAAAACCAAAAGACTAGATTTATCCTGCAGGCAGAACACATAAGTTTTCCAGAATCCAGAGATGTTGTTGATTTCTTTTTGGACAAGTTCTGAAAAATTCACTTAACAAACTTCTGTTGACTTCATGTATTCACATTGAACATGTATAGCAACCTTGGTCAGCAGCAAAGGACTTGTTAACCTTCCTTTGGTATATACACAGTTACCTTAATTATTTGTTTTCTATTTTCTAATGGTGTTTGAAAATAGGGTTTTTTGTCTTTAGAGCAAGAAGTATTTCACGTCTAGTTTTATTAATTAACAATGTCTTACTTATTCTTCTTGGGAAGACCTTGGTGGTTCTTCTGGGTCTGTTACTACTGTGCTGATTCACTGTACCCCAAAGAGCTTCTCCTCTTCTTGAGTGGGTCATAGATCAGATGGGTATTAATTTTGATCAAGTAAGTTAATCAAATAATGATCCCCTCCTTGAGTTTCAGGCATGTGCTAGGCCTGGGGATGAGAAAGACAGATAAAGTTAATGTCTTAAAAAGAGCTCACATTTGTCAAAGGCCTAAGGTATTCTCCAGGCATTAAACTGCCACTTAAAATGGCACCCCACCCCAGTACTCTTGCCTGGAAAATCCAATGGACGGAGTAGCCTGGTGGGCTGCAGTCCATGGGGTCGCTAACAGTCGGACAGACTGAGCGACTTCACTTTCGCTTTTCTCTTTCATGCATTGGAGAAGGGAATGGCAACCCACTCCAGTATTCTTGCCTGGAGAATCCCAGGGATGGGGGAGCCTGGTGGGCTGCTGTCTATGGGGTCACACAGAGTCGGACACGACTGAAGTGACTTAGCAGCAGCAGTAATGTTTTATCCTGCAGTTGCTTACTTCTCAACACTAATAAAAGGTAGAGCGAGAAGAAGCAGCTTCAGTCTTCCTTTAAGAAATGTCTATTCCTTTGAATTTAATGTTTATTTTCTTTCAAGTTTTGTGAGATCCTTATATATTTCAGACATTAATCTCTTATCAGATATATGGTTTTCTCCCATTCCACAAGTTGCTTTTTCTCTCTGTTGATTGTTTCCTTTGCTGTGCAGAAGCTTTTTAGTTTGATGTTTCCCTTGTCTATTTTTACTTTTGTTACCTGTGCGTTTAGTGTCATACCCATGAAGTCACTGCCAAGACCAATGTCATGAACTTTAATCATGTTTTATTTTAGAAATTTAAGAGTTTCAGACATTACACAAGTTTATAAACCAGCTTTGATTTTGATTGTTCTGCATGATGTAAGATAAAGGTCCAACTTCATTTTTTTGCATATGGATATCTACTTTCCCAACACCATTATTTGAAAAGGCTATCCTTTCCCTATTGTGTTTTCTTGGCATCCTTGTCAAAGATCAGCTGGCTATATATGTTTGGATTTATTTTTTGGCTCTCTATTCTGTTCCTTATATCTATATATCTGTCTTTATGCCAGTGTTACATGGTTTTCATTGCAGTAGCTTTGTAAGATATTTTGAATTTAGGAAGTGTGATGCCTCCAGCTTTGTTCTTATTTTTAAAGATTGATTTGGTTATTTGAGGTCCTTTGTGATTACATATGAATTTTGAAATCATTTTTTATATTTCTGAAAAAAAATGCCATTGGAATGTAATGAAAATAAAAAACCACA
>SJYX01018426.1:140576-161309 GCA_006410675.1 Oreotragus oreotragus
TGTGTTCAGCTGAGTACTGTGGGTGCCCTGTATTTGTCTCTCTTGACTAAATGGGACAAGTCACTGTGGAGTAATTTGAAACCTAATAACTAGTATCCCATTTCTAAGAGATATTTTGGTTAACAAACCCCTTTCTAAGATGTAAGTAAGCTGGGCTTTGTTTTTCTCATCCGGAGTTGATAGCCAAGATCAGATAAAGCATGAGGATGTGTTCATGCCTGGAGTGGGCAGGAAAGGGAATCTTGGGCTCGGAGCCAATGATGAAAGACTGACTCTTTTGGGAGGGATGGCCTTGTGTGGTGCCAAGCTCCTGGCGCCTCTAGGACCAGGTTGAGCATGATGGAGGTAGGAGGGTGAGGGAGAGTACTTTGCCAAGGGTGGGTGAATGGTTGATGTGTCACTAAAATTCCCAGCAGGCTGCCTGTAGCTCTCTGGCTGTGCAGTATGTTGCCAATGCCTGAGGAGAGATTTCAGGGCTAGTTTGGAAGGCTGCAAATCAAAAATGACTTACAGTTTTGGCCAGCTCAGACTCTTCTGATCGAGCTAATTGTATAGTTATTCCAGTTCAGCCCAGTATCTTTCCTCTCAGTCTTGGCTTCCCCTGGGAGGCAATTTAAAAAGGGAAAGAAAATAGAAGATGTGGAAAAAGAAAAAAAACATTCCCCTGTGGTCCCCCAGTGGAAAAGTTGATTAGACATTTAGATCCTTGGTCTTTACCTTCTTTCTCATCTTCACTATATACACAAATCAAGATTTTTAAAATTTATTCCTGAAGAAATGGCTCCCTTCCCTAACTGCTAATGAAAATAGTGTTCTTGCCAAAATTAACATTCTAGTCTCATTTTCTAAATATAGAGGAAGAGCTATCATGTTACCTTTGGATCAGTTTTATACACTTGAAGAATTGCAATTTCCTTCAGTTATGTATTGTAGAAGTCTGATATTTTAAGAAAGGGTCCCACGGAGTCTTGTGGACTTTATAAAGGCAGTGTCTCTTGGTATGCAGGAAAACTAGTTGAGGTTTAAGTAATAAAGTAGAAAAACTAAAAGAGATGTAATTATATTTGTACCTCAGACTGGTAAAGTGGGTCAGCCCAGTTTTACTCCCATGGGGCTTATGAAAATTTATCTTAGGGCACCTGAGTAATTCCTTGGAGGAAAATCAAGGAAATGCAACCAATAGTTTATGCCAAGTTTTCAGAGGGCATTCCTGTCGATCACAGAGAGGAACAACTTGTTGAGAGGACATCCCTGAAGCATTATTGTCCAGAGAGGGATCAGCCTAACTTGTATGAAAGGCATAAGAGAGAGAAGGCATGCTCATTCACTCTTAAAATTTTTTTTTATTGTAATGTAGTTGCTTTATAATTTTTGTTAGTTTTTGCTGTATAGCAAAGTGAATCAGCTATACGTATACATATATCCCCTGTTTTTTTGGATTTTCTTGCCATTTAGGTCACCACAGAGCATTGAGTAGAATTTCCTGTGCTACACAGCATGTTCTCATTAGTTAACCATTTTATGCATAGTCGTATAAAATACTACTGCCCTTTGATGTCCATATATTTGTTCTCTTTGTCTGTGTCTCTATTTCTGCTTTGCAAATAGGTTCATCTGTACCATTTTTCTAGATTCCATATATATAAATTAGTAGAATGATATCTGTTTTTCTGGCTTACTTCACTCTGTATAACAGTCTCTAGGTCCATATACATCTCTGCAAATGCCACAACTGCATTCCTATTTAGGGCTGAATGCTACTACTGCTAAGTCGCTTCAGTCGTGTATGACTCTGTGCAACCCCACAGATGGCAGCCCACCAGGCTCCCCTGTCCCTGGGATTCTCCAGGCAGGAACACTGGAGTGGGTTGCCATTTCCTTCTCCAATGCATGAAAGTGAAACGTGAAAGTGAAGTTCCTCAGTCATGTCTGACTCTTAGCGACCCCATGGACTGCAGCCTACCAGGCTCCTCCATTCATGGGATTTTCCAGGCAAGAGTACTGGAGTGGGGTGCCATTGCCTTCTCCGTTAGGGCTGAGAAGCAGTCCTTTATATGGAAGCAACCTAAATGTCTATCAACAGAGGAATGGATAGAGATGCTCATTCACTCTTAGTGCAAAGAGCTTTCTCTGTCTCCATCACTCTATGATGCTCCCTTTCTCAGCCCTTCTCCCTTTACCCATCATCTTACCACTTCTGAATGTGAATTCTCCATAAGAAAGGGATTTTGTCGCTCAGTTGTGTCTGACTCTTTGCGGCCCTGTGAACTGTAGCCCACCAGGCTCCTCTGTCCATGGAATTCTCCAGGCAAGGATACTGGAGTGGGTTGCTCTTTCCTCCTCCAGGGGATCTTCCTGACCCAGGGATCAAACCCAGGTCTCCTGCATTGCAGGCAAATTCTTTACCATCTGAGCGGCCAGGGCCTTCCCAGGTGGCACAGTGGTAAAGAATCCACCTGCCAATGCAGGAGATACAAGAAATGGGGGTTTGATCCCTGGGTTGGGAAGATCCCCTGGAGAAGGAAATGGCAACCCAGTCCAGTGTTCTTGCCTGGAGAATCCTGTGGGCAGGGAAGCCTGGTGGTCTACAGTCCATGGGATCACAAAGAGTCAGACATGACTGAGTGCAGCACAGAACAAGGGCTTTTGTCTGTCTTATTCACTGTTAAATCCTCATTGCTTAGAACAGTCCATAGCACCCAGTGAGCATTCTATAAATCACTTATTTTTAAATTAATAAATGGATACATTTAAACAGGGGAATATTAAAGATGTTGCATGATGGAGTAAGGATCTAAAGAGATCTGTTGAAACTATAAGCAGAATCTACTAGATAAAATTTAATAAGAAAAAATGGGAAACCCTACAATGGGCTCAAAGTTCAATTATAAAATGTTCCCAGATGGGGAAATATAACTTGGTGGTTTCTAATGTGAAAATTTTATTTGACAGTAAGTACAAGATAAATTAGCAATGTGCTATGATTATGATAGAAATTTAATATGACCACAAGTCCCATTGATTAAGATATGACATCTAGAATAGAGAAGGTGATAGTGCTTGTCTTCTTTATGCTGGTCAGCTGGTATTGGAGTACCTATGTTCTATTCTGTATGCCGTACTTAATATTAATAAATGACAAATGTAAATAAGAATGTGTTTAATGGAGACTAGCCAGAGAAGTAAGGGAATTTGGAATGGGAGGGATAATTGATAATACTGAGGATACTTTTAGTCAGCTTAAGAAAGAGTTCAATGAGTTTAGTCTTCCTGTATCTGAGGGACTGTTCTGTGAAGAGGTTCAAGATGTGCTTCCTGTGGTAGATTAGCCTAAAACTAGGGCAACTGGGGTGAAGTTTCAGAAAGACAGATTTTATTTTACTGCAAAAAAGATTTCTAAATTTGTCTGATCTCTATGGAGTCTTGCATGGAAGTGAATCTTTTGTATTTGGAGATATTCAAACAGTCTGCACAAAGATTGCACAGACTTGAGTGCCTGTTTGAGCCAGAGGATCGAAGAGATATCTTCATTAGAGATAAGCAGTGTGAGCAGGTGAAGTAGCCAGGAGGGGTGAGATGCTTCACTGATATCAGGGCCAGCCAGACACTGAAATTCTATCCACGAATCACACAGCTTAAAGCCAATTTAAAAGTGTTCTAATTTATCTGGTCTGGCTCTGTGACACCTGATTAATGTAACTCAAATCATCTGGAATTTGTACGTGGGCTTAATCATTTATTGAGGACTGCTTATTGTACACTAGAGCTATACTAAGAATTGCTAGGAATTGAGACGGAATAATGAATAAGATTCAGTCTCTGTCCTTAAGAATCCTAGGTATCATGCTCATAGGGCTTCTATACTACTTCAGCTTGGAGGCTTCATTCTCAGACTTCACTGAGCATTTGATTCACTTCCTTATATAATCTTCATGCTAATTAGTTCTCCCGACAGACATTTCCTAAAGGGAAGGGATTATTTCTTTTTGTCCTTGAATGTTCACAGAATTTCAAAGCACAATAGTTGATATAAGAGTATGTGTTTATAAATGCTTATACAGGAATCCCTCCTTAATCATAAAACTCCTAGAAAACATAGATGGTAAGCTCCTTGACATAGGTCTTAGTGATGCTTTTCAAAATCTGAACCAAAAGAAAAAGCAACAAAAGCAAAAATAAGGGGAACTACATTGAGCTAAAAAACTTTTGCTTAGCAAAGGGAACTGTCAATAAAGCTAAATGGCAGCCTACTGAATGGGAGAAAATATTTGCAAATGATATACCTGACAAAGGGCTAATATCCAAGATATATAAAGAACTCATTCAATTCAGTCAAAATACCCAAACAATTCAATTAAAAATGGACAGGAGATCTGAAAAGACATTCTTCCAAAGAAGACATTCATGTGGTCAACAGGTACACGAAAAGATGCTCAACATCGTTAATTATCAGGGAAATGCAAACTGAACCACAATGAAATATCACTCACATATATTAGAACAAATTTTCAAAAAGACAACAAATAGCAAATGTTGGTGAAGATGTGGAGAAAAAGGAGCCTTGGGGTATTGTTGGCGGAAACACAAATTGAAGCAGCCACTATGGAAAACATTCTGGCGAGTCCTTTAAAAATTAGAAAATAGAGCTACCATATGATCCAGCAATCTCATTTCTTGGTATTTATCCAAAGAAAGCAAAAACACTAACTTGAAGACTTAATATCAATAATTCCCCTTTATTGGAAGGGGATATGTTCCAAGACCACAGTGGGTGTCTGAAATATTGGATAGTATCAAATCCTATGTATACTACATTTTCCCCCCATACATACATACCAATGATAAATTTTAACTTATAAATTAGGCACAGTAAGATATTAATGACTAATAAAAGAGAAAAATTATAACAATATACTGTAATAAAAGTTATATGAATATGGTATCTCTTAAAATATTACACAAATTTAATGGTTTTTTCTGTATTAATAAAGCATTTATCATAGACTGTGGATGTAATTTTTGCAGTTTGAAGTGCACAAGCAAATATAGCATGGATTTCTTTTCCTTCTTCACAATTTTATGGATAGATTTGTTCTTATCATAGATCCTCACAACCTCAGCACTTTAGTAAGTCAAGAACTTTCACCTTTTCACTTAACAGAAGCACTTTGTGGCTTCTCTTTAGTATATCTGAATTGCTAGTATCCTGACTCTTCTGCTTTGGGGCCATTATTAAGTAAATAAGAGTTACTGGAAGAAAAGTACTGTGACACTGTGATAGTTTACCCAATAACCAAGGTGGCTATGAAGCAACTAAAAGGAAGATAAATTGGATAAAGGGATGATTTACATCCCAGACTATATGGGGTGGGACTGTGTGAGATTTCTTCATTCTATTTGTAATGGCGCACAACTTAAAGCTCCTGAATTGTTTATTTCTGGAATTTTTCAGTTACTATTTTTGGACTGCGGTTGACTACAGGTAACTGAAACTGTGGGAAGCAAAACCATGAATAAGGGAGGATTACTTTATAAACATAATAGTGTTCTGCAAGTGAGTTGAGAACCAGAAGAAATCCTAAGAGAGACCAGCAGAGGTACAGTGGCTTAAGAACTGGAAGAATGATTGAAAAGTCTCCTCCTAGGCATTGAGGATGGGAGCAGGAGTGGATTGGAGGTGACTGTGGAAGCTGACAAAGCTTGATTGGTTCAAGGATGACCGTGTCTTGGGAATAAAGCCACCAGACAGGTCATTACAAAGAAGTTGGTCTTTACTCAGGGGTGTTCCCAGCCTCAGGAATCAAGTACATCATTCAGCACCCAATAGCACACACGGGAATGAGTTGAAGAAGCACTAGAACTCCAGGGTTTGACTCATCTACAGGGAGAAGGAGGAGGTAGTTTCAGAGCAGTCTGAGGCTCAGTGCTAAGGTAGGGAGGCTCTCTCCTTAATGCAAGGGATGGGATGAGGCTCAGAGGATCAAGTTAGAACATAAAAAAAGTACTTGTATCCACTGTCAGAGAGCACAGGCTAATTCTAATGAACAGCGTTTGGAAAAAGCTGAACTCTTAAAAAAAATTTTTTTTTTCATTTTTTTTCAAATTCTTTTATTTAGATTATTACAGAATTTTGAGCAGAGTTCCCTGTGCCATACAGTAGGTCCTTGTTGTTTATCTGTTTTCAATATAGCAGTGTGTACATGTCAATCCCAAACTCCTAGTCTATCCCTCCTGCCCACCCTTCTCCCCGATAACCACAAGTTCATTCTCTAAATCTGTGAGTTTGTTTATGCTTTGTAGATAAGTTCATTTGTATCATTTTGAAAGAGTCCACATAAAAGTTATACCATATGATATTTGTCTTTTGCTGTCTGATTGCACTTAGTATGATCTTCAAGTCTATCATGTTACTGCAAATGGCATTATTTCATTCTTATTTATAGATGAATAATATCTCATTGTATATATATACCACATCTTCTTTATTCATTTGTATGTTAGTGGACATTTAGGTTGTTTCCATGACTTGGCTATTGTGAACAGTGCTACAGTGAACATTAGGGCACACGTGTTCTTTTAAACCAAGTTTTCTTCTGGACATATGCCCAAGAGTAGGATTCCTGGATCACATGGCAGCTCTACTTTTAGTTTTTTAAGGAACCTCCATAATGTTCTCCATAGTGAATCTACCAATTAACATTTCCATCAACAACATAAGAGAGTTCCTTTTTCTCCACACCCTCTCCAGCATTTATTGTTTGTAGATTGTTTGATGAAGCCCATTCTGACTGGCGTGAAGTGATATCTCATTGTAGTTTTGATTTTCATTTCTTTAATAATTAGTGATGCTGAGCATCTTTTCCTGTGCCTTCTTGGCCATCTGTATGTCTTCTCTGAAGAAATGTTTGTTTAGATCTGCCCATTTTTTGATTGGGTTGACTTTAAGGTATTGAGCCACATGAACTGTAAATAAAGAAGTTTAACTGTGTAAATTTTAAAGACTAATCCTTTGTTAGTTTAACAAAGGATTAGTTAGTTTAACTAAATAAATAATTGGTTTAACTGTTAGTTTAACTGTTTGTAAATTTTGAAGACTAATCCTTTGTTGGTCACATAATTTTACAAATATTTTCTCCCAAACTGTGTGTTGTCTTTTAATTTTGTTTATGGCTTTCTTTGCTGTGCAAAAGCTTTAGAGTTTAATTAAGTCCTATTTGTTTATTTTTGCTTTTATTTCCCCTACTGTGGGAGATAGATCAAAAAAGGTAAATGTGATTCATGTCAGAGTATTCTGTCTTGTTTTCCTCTAGGAATTTTATAGTATCCTAAATGTAGGTCTTCAATCCATTTTGATTTTATTTTTGTGCATGGTGTTAAAGTGTCCTAATTTCATTTTATTCCATTTAGCTGTTCAGTTTTCCCAGCACTATCTATTGAAGAGACTGCCTTGCCTCCATCGTATAGTCTTGTCTCTTTTGCCATAGATTAATTGGTCATACAGAGAAGTCAATGGCACCCCACTCCAATACTCTTGCCTGGAAAATCCCACGGACGGAGGAGCCTGGTAGGCTGCAGGCCATGGAGTCGCTAAGAGTCAGACATGACTGAACAACTTCACTTTCACTTTTCACTTTCATGCACTGGAGAAGGAAATGGCAACCCACTCCAGTGTTCTTGCCTGGAGAATCTCAGGGACGGGGGAGCCTGGTGGGCTGCTGTCTATGGGGTTGCACACAGTTGGACATGACTGAAATGACTTAGCAGCAGTAGCAGCAGCAATTGATCATAGGTGCATGGGTTTTTTCCTGGGCTTTCAATCTGTTCTATTGACCTGTATTTCTGTTTTTGTGCTAGTACTATACTGTTTTGATGTCTATAGTTTGTAGTATTGTCTAAAGTCAGGGAGCCTGATTCCTCCAGTTCCATTTTTCTTTCTCAAGATTGCTTTGTCTGTTTGGGATCTCTCAGGGAACGTTTAATTTTAAGGAATCCTATATGTTGTTTTCTATTTCTCAAGGGCCCTCTGTTCCTTATCAGTCCTGGAAAACAGGAACGAGCAGAGCTGCACGCAGTTCTCAAGACTGAGGTCATGAGGCAGAACACATACATGGGTTCCTTTCACTAACCTTTTACTTTTCTGTAAAACTACTTAGTCATGTTCTTATTTCCAATACATGGATTGTCTTCTGGCCCTGGGTTGATTGTTATTCCCCTAGTTACTGTTGTTATGGCCCTATGACTATTGTTATTCCCTTAGTTACTGTTATTATGCATCTGGTTTTGGTGTTTTTTTACTTAACTTTATGTTTTGCCTAAGGCTTCCTTGTATTACAATATCTAAGCACACGCTGCCATGGATAAAGCACCCTTGTTCCACTAGAGACTTGAGTCCCCCGCGTCATTCTTTTCTTCGCCTTCTTTTTGTTGACTCCTGTCCCCAGGTTCCGATCTGTCAAGAAGACCGTAACAGGGATCTTTTGTGTCTATGTGCTGTGCTGTAGCCTGCCAGGCTCCTCTGTTCATGGGGATTCTCTAGGCAAAAATACTGGAGTAGATTGCCATGCCCTCCCCCGGGGGATCTTCCCAACCTGGGGATTGAACCTAGGTCTCCTGCATTGCAGGCAGATTCTTTACCATCTGAGCCACTATAGGGAAGCCCAAGAATACTGGAGTGGGTAGCCTAGCCCTTCTCCAGGGGATCTCCCCAACCCAGGAATTGAACCAGGGTCTCCTGCTTTGCAGGTGGATTCTTTACCAGCTGAGCTACCAGGGAAACCCTTTGTGTGTCTACACGAAGATCTTGTTTTAGTTATGTGAAAAATTCCATTGTTCATTTTATAGAGATTGCATTGAATCTGAAGATTGCCTTGGGTAGTATAGTAATTTTGTCAATATTGATTTTTCCAATCCAAGAACATAGTGTAATTTTTCATTTGTTTGTGTCATCCTTGATTTCTTTCATTAACATCTTTATAGTTTTTGGAGTACAGGTCTTTTGTCTCCTTAGGTAAGTTTAGTCCTAGGTATCTATTCTTTTTGATATCATGATAAATGGAATTGTTTCTTTAATTTCTCTTTCTGATTTTTCATTGTTAGTGTATAGAAATGCAACAGAATTCTGTGTATTAATGTTGTATCTTGCCACTTTACCAAATTCATTGATAAACTGAAGTAGTTTTCTGGTACTACACATTATCTATGTGTAGTATTGGAGAAGGCAATGGCAACCCGCTCCAGTACTCTTGCCTGGAAACTCCCATGGATGGAGAAGCCTGGTAGGCTGCAGTCCATGGGGTTGCTAACAGTTGGACACGACTGAGCGACTTCACTTTCATGCATTGGAGAAGGCAATGGCAACCCACTCCAGTGTTCTTGCCTGGAGAATCCCAGGGACAGGAGAACCTGGTGGGCTGCCGTCTATGGGGTGCACAGAGTCGGACACTACTGAAGCAACTTAGCAGCAACAGCATGTGTAGTATCATGTCATCTGAAAACAGTGACAGCTTGATGTCTTCTCCATTTGGGGTTCATTTTTCTTCTCTGATTACCATGGCTCAGTTCAGTTCAGTTCAGTCGTGTCGACTCTTTGTGACCCCATGAATTGCAGCACGCCAGGCCTCCTTGTCCATCACCAACTCCCGGAGTTCACTCAGACTCACGTCCATCAAGTCAGTGATATTATCCAGCCATCTCATCCTCTGTCGTCCCCTTCTCCTCCTGCCCCCAATCCCTCCCAGCATCAGTGTCTTTTCCAATGAGTCAACTCTTTGCATGAAGTGGCCAAATTACTGGAGTTTCAGCTTTAGCATCATTCCTTCCAAAGAAAACTATGTTGAATAAAGGTGGCAAGAGTGGACATCTTTGCCTTGTTTCTGATATTAGAAGAAATATTTTCAGCTTTTCACATTTAGTATGATGTTAGCTGTGCATTTATCATATATGACCTTTATTATGTTAGGTTATGTTCCTTCTATCCCCACTTTCTGTATAGTTTTTTTTATCATAAATGTGTGCTGAACTTTTTCAAAAGCTTTTTCTGTATCTTTTGAGATGATCACATGGTTTTTATTCTTCAGTTTGTTAATGTGGTATATCACGCTGATTGATTTGCATTACTAAAAAATCCTTGTATCCCTGGATTATCCACTTGTGTTATCCACTTCTATCAGGTGGATAAATCCCACTTGATCATGGTGTATAACCATACATTTTATTGCTGGCTTTGGATTACTAGTATTTTGTTGAGTAGTTTTGCATCTATGTTCATCAGTGATAGTGGCCTGTAATTTTCCTTTTTGTAGTATCTTTGTCTGGCAGAATGAGTTTGGGAGAATTCCTTCCTCTGCAGTTTTGTTCTGCAATAGTTTCAGAAGGATAGGTATTAACTCTTTACATGTTTGATATAATTCACCTGTAAAGTCATTGGGTCCTAAATTTTTGCTTGTCGGGGTTTTTAAATCACACTTTCAATGCCAGTACTTGTGATTGATCTGTTTCCTTTTTAAATTTTTTAAAAATTAATTTAAAAGTCATTTTATATTTTTGGTTGTACTGGGTCTTCACACAGTCTTTTTCTAATTGCAGAGAGTGGGGGCTAGTCTCTAGCTGTGGTTCATGGACTTTTCATTGCACAGCATGGGCTCTAGGTGCATGGGTTTCAGCAGCTGCAGCACACAAGCTCAGTAGTTGCGACTTGCTGGATCTATGGCACCAGCTCAGTAGTTGTAGCATATGGAATTAGTTGCTCCGTGGCATGTGGAATCCTCATGGGCCAGGGATTGAACATATTTGCCCTGCAATGACATGTGGACTTCTATCCACTGTACCACCAGGGAAGTCCAGTTGGCCTGTTTCTGGTTTGTTTGTTTGTTTGTTTTTTCCCCTGTTTCAGTCTTGATAGATTGTAACCTTTTAAGAATTTGACTTTTTCTCGAGGTTATCCATTTTGCTGGCATATTTGCTTATTGTAGTCTCTTATGATTCTTTGTATTTCTGTGGTGTCCACTGTAACTTCTCCATTTTCATTTCTAATTTTATTGATTTGAGTTCTCCCCCTTTTTTCTTGATGAGTTTGGCTAAGGGTTTAATCAATTTTGTTTAATTTTCCAAAGAATGAGTTGGAAAAAAACTGAACTCTTTGCCCAGGTCTTTTCTTGGGCAAAGAGAATGTTTGATTTGGTCTAGCAGCCAAAAGAGAGGATTGTGGTGAGTAGAAGGGTTGGGTGCCCAGCTGAGCTGGCTAGGCTGATACAGGTAGACATTATTTCATTTGAACAAACAATATACACTTTGTATCTTACTCCATTTTTACATTTTGAATTTTGTTTTCTTTTTGCATGTTTTCTCAGTAAAAATTCTTTTGCAAAAGTCCACACTTACTGAGTCTTTCATAAAAGTGTGGAGTTAAGAGCACACACTGTAGACTCTGGAGACAAACTCCTAAGACTGTTAGCTTTGTGCTTACTCTCTGTGTATCTTTGAGCAAATGTCTTTACTTTCCTAATCTTCCCTGTTCATGTTGTAAACTACATTGTGAGGATTAAGTGAGATAATTTCCATAAAGCTCATTACATACTATTTGAGTTCAGTCAGTGTTATCTCTGTGTTTATTAATGTTATCCAGGTGAAGAGGCAAGATGGCACTGGGAGGTTTTCTGTCTCCTAGCTTTAAGGGAGATATCTTTATATTTGAGGAAGAAGAGATATGCTCTGCTTTGGGCATGCTGAATTTATTAAGTCAGTGGAAATCTGGGTTGAATTATAGCTCAAGGTCTAGAGTTCAGAATGGGACAAAGCAGAAGATTTGAATTTTTGTGTTAAGATGCAGAGATGGTCATTCAAAGAGAATGCCCAAGAAGAGTGTTTGAGATAAAGAGGAGAAGCCATGTTTCCAAGATGTCTGTCTTTCATATTCAAGGATTATCAGAGGAAATAGACTTTGAAGGGGATCAGAATGAGCAGCCAGAGATAAATGAAAAAGCAGGATTGAGAAAAGTTGGGGAAGTCAAAGGAGACATGTTTAACTATGGAAGGAGCTGTCAAGGAAGATAAGTCAAGTGAGCCAGAATTAGAGGTGGCCATGAAATCTGGCAATTATTATATCACTTATTTCCTTGATCAGGGCAGGCAATGGAGCAGTCCTGACAAAACCAAAGGACATATTTACACATTAAAGGGAAAATCAGATTATAAAATCGTGTACCTAGTATGACCCATTGTTTACTTAAAACAATGAAAAGAGATTTAAGAAATTTTTACATTGGTGATGGTCATTAAAGCATAATGATTTCTTTGGTAATACCAATTGTTAATTGTTTTTAAAGAGTGAAAGTTCAAGCTTCCTCCTCCCCTATTTTTCTCATTTGCTTCTCATACTATTTGTCTTTTATCCTTTTCCATTATATTTTATTACCTGATATTGAAAATAGTTCCCTGTGCTATATAGTAGGATTTTTTAAAATCTGTTTTACACGTAGTAACTTGTATTGCCAATCCCAAATGCCTAATTTATATCTTCTCCCTACCTACTTTTCCCTTTGATAGCCATGACTTTGTTTTCTATATCTATGATCTGTTTTTATTTTTTTTAATTGGAGGATAATTGTTTTACAATGTTGTATTGATTTCACCATATAACAATATGAATCAGCCAATATTATTTATATATATATAAGTTTATATATATACATATATATGTATATATGCTGCTAAGTCGCTTCAGTTGTGTCCGATTCTGTGCGACCCCACAGATGGCAGCCCACCAGGCTCCCCCATCCCTGGGATTCTCCAGGCAAGAACACTGGAATGGGTTGCCATTTCCTTCTCCAATGCATGAAAGTGAAAAGTGAAAGAGAAGTCGCTCAGTCATGTCCGACCCTCAGCGACTGCATGGACTGCAGTCTACCAGGCTCCTCCACCCATGGGATTTTCCAGGCAAGAGTACTGGAGTGGGGTGCCATTGCCTTCTCCTATGTATATATATAAAATCTCTCCCTCTTCAGTCTCCCTCCATCCCACCTATCTAGGTCATTACAGAATTCCAGACTGGGCTCCCTGTGTTATGGAGCAGCTTCCCACTAGTTATCTATTTTACACATGATAGTGTATATATATCAATGCTACTTTCTTAAGTTGCCCTACAGCATGGACTGCAGTCTACCAGGCTCCTCCACCCATGGGATTTTCCAGGCAAGAGTACTGGAGTGGGGTGCCATTGCCTTCTCCTATGTATATATATAAAATTTCTCCCTCTTCAGTCTCCCTCCATCCCACCTATCTAGGTCATTACAGAATTCCAGACTGGGCTCCCTGTGTTATGGAGCAGCTTCCCACTAGTTATCTATTTTACACATGATAGTGTATATATATCAATGCTACTTTCTTAAGTTGCCCTACCCTCTCTTTTCCCTGCTGTGTCCACAAGTTCATTCTCTGTGTCTACATCTCCATTCCTTCCCTGCAAACAGGTTCATCAGTACTATTTCTCCAGATTCCATGTATATATGTTACTATGTGATATTTTTCTGTTTTGTAAGTTCATTTACATAATATTTTAGATTCCATATATAAGTTATATAATATGATATTAGTCTTTCTCCATCTGATTTACTTCATTGAGTATGATAATCTCTAGGTCCATCTATGTTGCTGTATTATTTCACTCTTTTTTATGGCTGAATGGTATTCCATTATGTGTGTAGAGGCATACCTGTGTGTAGTGTGTGTATGTGTATCATCTTTATCTGTTTATCTGTTGATGAATATTTAGGTTGTTTCCATATCTTGGAAATTGTATGTTTTGATGCTATGAACACTTGGGTGCATATATCTTTATGAATTAGAGTTTACATCTTTTCTGGATATATGCTCAGGAGTGGAATTGCTGGATCATATGGTAATTCTGTTTTTAGTTTTTTAAGTAACTTCCATACTATTTTCCATAGTAGCTGCACCAATTTACATTCTCACCAAAAGTGGAAGAGGGTTCTTTTTCTCTATATCCTCTCCAGCATTTGTTATCTGTAGACTTTAAAAAATAAATTTAATTTATTTTAATTGGAGGCTAAAATATTGCAGTGCTTTTTGCCATACATTGACATGAATCAGCCATGGGTGTACATGTGTTCCCCATCCTGAACCCCTCTCCCACCTCCCTCCCCATCCCATCCCTCAGAGTCATCCCAGTGCACCAGCCTTGAGCACCCTGTCTCATGCATCGAACCTGGACTGGCAATCTCTTTCACATATGATAATATACATGTTTCAATGCTATTCTCTCAAATCATCCCACCTTCGCCTTCTCCCAGAGTCCAAAAGTCTGTTCTTTACATCTGTGTCTCTTTAGCTGTACATCCCTCAGAGTCATCCCAGTGCACCAGCCTTGAGCACCCTGTCTCATGCATCGAACCTGGACTGGCAATCTCTTTCACATATGATAATATACATGTTTCAATGCTATTCTCTCAAATCATCCCACCCTCGCCTTCTCCCAGAGTCCAAAAGACTGTTCTATGCATCTGTGTCTCTTTTGCTGTCTCGGATATAGGGTCATTGTTACCATCTTTCTAAATTCCATGTATATGCATTAGTATACTGTATTGCCATTTTTCTTTCTGACTTACTTCACTCTGTATATTAGGCTCCAGTTTCATCCACCTCATTAGAACTGAGTCAAATGCATTCTTTTTAATGGCTGAGTAATATTTTATTGTGTTTATGTACCATAGCTTTCTTATCCATTCATCTGCCGATGGATATCTAGGTTGCTTCCATGTCCTGGCTATTGTACACAGTGCTGCGATGATCATTGGGGTACATATGTCTCTTTCAATTCTGGTTTCCTCAGTGTGTATGCCCAGCAGTGGTATTTCTGGGTCATAAGGCAGTTCTATTTGCAATTTTTAAAGGAATCTTCACACTGTTCTCCATAGTGGCTGTACTAGTTTGCATTCTCACCAACAGTGTAAGAGTGTTCCCTTTTCTCCACACCCTCTCCAGCTTTTATTGCTTGTAGACTTTTGGATCGAAGCCATTCTGACTGGTGTGAAATGGTACCTCATTGTGGTCTTGATTTGCATTTCTCTGATAATGAGTGATGTTGAGCATCTTTTCATGTGTTTGTTAACCATCCCTATGTCTTCTTTGGAAAAATGTCTGTTTATTTCTTTGGCCCATTTTTTGATTGGGTCATTTATTTTTCTGGAATTGAGCTACAGGAGCTGCTTTTATATTTTTGAGATTAATTCTTTGTCAGTTGCTTCGTATGCTATTATTTTCTCTGATTCTGAAGGCTGTCTTTTCACCTTGCTTATAGTTTGGAAGTTTACCTTCCTCTGCAATTTTCTGGTAGAGTTTGAGTAGGATAGGTGTTAGCTCTTCTCTAAATTTTTCAGCTGTGAAGCTGTCTGGTCCTGAGCTTTTGTTTACTGAAAGATTTCTGATTACAGTTTCAACTTCCCTGCTTGTGATGGGTCTGTTAAGATTTTCTGTTTCTTCCTGGCTCAGTTTGGGAAAGTTATACTTTTATAAGAATTTGTCCATTTCTTCCAAGTTGTCCATTTTATTGGCATATAGCTGCATTAGTAGTCTCACGATCCTTTGTATTTCTGTGTTTGTTGTTATTTCTCCATTTTTATTTCTAATTTTGTTGATTTGATTCTTCTCCCATTTTTTCTTGATGAGTCTGGCTAATTGTCTATTTTATCTTCTTAAAGAATTAGCTTTTAGCTTTGTTGATTTTTGCTATGGTCTCCTTTGTTTCTTTTTCATTTATTTATGCCCTAATTTTTATGATTTCTTTCCTTCTACTAACGTTGGGGTTCTTCATTTCTTCCTTTTCTAGTTGTTTGAGGTGTAGAGTTATGTTATTTATTTGATTTTTCTCTTGTTTCTTGAGATAAGCTTGTATTGCTATGAACCTTCCCCTTAGCACTGCTTTTACTGAGTCCCATAGGTTTGGGGTTGTTGTGTTTTCATTTTCATTCATTTATATGCATATTTTGATTTCTTTTGTGATTTGTTGGTTATTCAGAAGCGTGTTGTTTAGCCTCCATATGTTGGTATTTTTAATATTTTTTTTTTCTTGTAGTGGACATAATCTTACTGCATTGCAATCAGAAAAGATGCTTGGAATGATTTCAATTGCTTTGAATTTACCAATTTACATTTATGGCCCAGGATGTGATCTATCCTGGAGAAGGTTCCGTGTGCATTTGAGAAAAAGGTGAAATTCATTGTTTTGGGGTGAAATGTCCTATAGATATCAATTAGGTCTAACTTATCTATTGAATCATTTAAAATTTGTGTTTCCTTGCTAATTTTCTGTTTAGGTGATCTGTCCATTGGTGTGAGTGGAGTATTAAAGTCTCCCACTATTATTGTGTAACTGTTAATTTCCCCTTTCATACTTGTTAGCATTTGCCTTACATATTGTTGTGCTCCTATGTTGGGTGCATATATATTTGTAATTGTTATATCTTTTTCTTTGATTGATGCTTTGATCATTATGTAGTNATCTCTGGCTGCGACCCTCCTGGCAGATGTCAACGGTCCAGGATCCCAGGAAGACTTCATTAGCAACTGGGAGCCTGTCTCTTATACACATCTAGATGTGTATAAGAGACAGCCATTGGTGTGAGTGGAGTATTAAAGTCTCCCACTATTATTGTGTAACTGTTAATTTCCCCTTTCATACTTGTTAGCATTTGCCTTACATATTGTTGTGCTCCTATGTTGGGTGCATATATATTTGTAATTGTTATATCTTTTTCTTTGATTGATGCTTTGATCATTATGTAGTGTCCTTCTTTGTCTCTTTTCACAGCCTTTATTTCAAAGTCTATTTTATCTGATATGAGTATTGCTACTCCTGCTTTCTTTTGGTCTCCATTTGCGTGAAATATCTTTTTCCAGCCCTTCACTTTCAGTCTGTATGTGTCCCTTGTTTTGAGGTGGGTCTCTTGTAGACAGCATATATAGGGGTCTTGTTTTTGTATCCATTCAGCCAGTCTTTGACTTTTGGTTGGGGCATTCAACCCATTTACATTTAAGGTAATTATTGATAAGTGTGATCCCATTGCCATTTACTTTGTTGCTTTGGGTTCGAGTTTTCTGTGTTTCCTGTCTAGAGAAGATCCTTTAGCATTTGTTGGAGAGCTGGTTTGGTCGTGCTGAATTATCTCAGCTTTTGCTTGTCTGTAAAGCTTTTGATTTCTTATTCATGTTTGAATGAGATCCTAGTTGGGTACAGTAATCTGGGTTGTAGGTTTTTCTCCTTCATCACTTTAAGTATGTCTTGCTGTTCCCTTCTGGCCTGAAGAATTTCTATTGAAAGATCAGCTGTTATCCTTATGGGAATCCCTTTGTGTGTTATTATTTTTTTTTCCTTACTGCTTTTAATATTTGTTTCTTTTTGGGTTTTATGTCTGTTAATTTGATTAATATGTGTCTTAGAGTGTTTCACCTTGGGTTTCTCCTGTTTAGGGCTCTCTGGGTTTCTTGGACTTGGGTGACTATTTCCTTCCCCATTTTAGGGAAGTTTCCAACTATTATCTCCTCAAGTATTTTCTCATAGCCTTTCTTTTTGTCTTCTTCTTCTGGGACTCCTTTGATTTGAATGTGGGGGCATTTGGCGTAGTCCCAGAGGTCTCCGAGGTTGTCCTCAATTCTTTTAATTCTTTTTTCCTCTGTGCTTCATTTATTTCCACCATTCTATCTTCTACCTCACTTATCCTATTTTCTGCATCAGTTATTATACTTTTGGTTCCCTCCAGAGTATTTTTGATCTCAGTTATTGCATTATTCATTATTGATTGACTCTTTTTTATTTCTTCTAGGTCCTTGTTAAACATTTCTTGCATCTTCTCAATCCTTGTCTATAGACTATTTGTCTGTAACTCCATTTAGCTTTCAAGATTTTGGATCATTTTTACTATGATTATTCTGAATTCTTTTTCAGGTAGACTCCATATCTCCTCCTCTTTGGTTTGGTGGGCTTTTATCATGTTCCTTTACCTACTGAATATTTCTCTGCCTTTTCATCTTGTTTAGATTGCTGTGTTTGGGGTGGCTTTTCTGTATGCTGGAAGTCTGTGGTTCCTCTTTATTGTTGAGGTTCCTCCCTGTGGGTGGGGTTGGACGAGTATCTTGTCAAGGTTTCCTGGTTCAGGAAGCTTGTGTCAGTGTTCTGGTGGGTGGATCACTGACACAAGAGGAACTGGATCTCTTCTCTCTGGAGTGCAATAAAGTATCCAGTAGTGAGTTTTGAGGTATCTATGGGTTTGGTGTGACCTTGGACAGCCTGTTTACTAATGCTCAGGGCTATGTTCCTGCATTGCTGGAGAATTAGCATGGTATTTCTTGCTCTGGAGCCTGTTGGCTCTTGGGTGGAGCTTGGTTTCAGTGTAGGTATGGAGGCATTTGGATGAGCTCTTGTTGATTAATGTTCCCTGGAGTCAGAAGTTTTCTGGTGCTCTCAGAAAACTGAGATTTGGGGGTTTAAGCCTCCTGCCTCTGGTTTTCAGTCTTATTTTTATGGTAGCCTCAAGACTTCTCCATCCATACAGCACCAATGATAAAACATCTAGGTTAACGGAGAAAAAATTCTCCACAGTGAGGGACATCCAGAGAGGTTTGCAGAGTTACATGGAGAAGAGAAGAGGGAGGAGGGAGACAGAGGTGAGCAGGAGGAGAAGAGGGGGAATCAAAAGGGGAAAGTGCAATCTAGCCAATAATCAAATCCTTATATATTCCCCACAGCCTGGAACACCCAGAGAGGTTCATGGAGTTACATAGAGAGGAAAAGAAGGAAGAAGGTGATAAAGGTGATCAGGAGGGGAGTCAAAAGGAGGAAGACAGATCTAGCCAGCAATCGATTCCCAGAGTGTTCCCTACAGCCCAGAAAACCCAAAGAGATTCACAGAGTTGGGTAGAGAAGAGAAGAGGGAGGGAGGAGATAGAGGTGATCTGGGGGAGAAAAAGGAGAGTCAAAAGGGGGAGAGGGCAACCAAGCCAGTAATCACACTCATAATGGATACTGAAGATTGGATTCTTAAAGGTACAAAATTGATAACAAAGACTAAAAAGCAAAATTAAAATATAGAGTAGAGGTTAGGCTCGCTCTCAAAAACACAATATTAAAAAAATAAAGCAGAATCACAAAATTTATAAAAAGTATATATGAAATTTGAGCATTCTTTGGCATTGCCTTTCTTTGGGATTGGAATGAAAATGGACCTTTTCCAGTCCTGTGGCCACTGCTGTTTTCCAAATTTGCTGACATATTGAGTGCACTACTTTCACAGCATCATCTTTTAGGACTTGAAATAGCTCAACTGGAATTCCGTCACCTCTACTAGCTTTGTTTGTAGTGGTGCTTCCTAAGGCCCACTTGACTGCTCATTCCAGGATGTCTGGCTCTAGGTGGGTGTGAGTGATCACACCATCATGAATATCTTGTGTCATGAAGATCTTTTTTGTACAGTTCTTCTGTGTATCCTTGCCATCTCTTCTTAATATCTTCTGCTTCTGTTAGGTCCATACCATTTCTGTCCTTTACTGAGCCCATCTTTGCATGAAATGTTCCCTTGGTATCTCTAATTTTCTTGAAGAGATCTCTGATCTTTCCCATTCTATTGCTTTCCTCTATTTCTTTGCATTGATCACTGAAGAAGGCTTTCTTATCTNAAAAAAAAAAAAGCAGTCCTAACATTCAAAGAATAAGATGGGATGGATGACAACAGAAATAATAATTAGAGAATACAAGCTACAAAGAATATAGATATCCAAATTATCAAATATGTTGTTATCACATTTGCCTAAGTCCATCTGGAAGCCTCTCTGCAGTCATATTTCTATATGTATTTGTTTTCTCACTCACCTACTTTTTGCCTTGTCTTCTTTCTTTACAGAAAGTGAGTGGTAGTAATTTTTCCCCTAGATGTATTATAAATGCCATCTCTTATAGAGCATGATATTTAGGGCTTAATTTTAAATTTTGTTTAAAATAGATCCTGGGACCACTTTAACACCTAGGCACTGTATCTATTCAAAATTTAACTGTCCTTAACAGAATCAGGAAATTCTAAGTCTGTTCACTAAAAAGTACTAGGATAAGCAGTGATTCCTAACCAGGAAGTTCACAATTTGTGCTCAACAGGTAATCACTGAATTGAGAAATCCTCTATCCACTTGACCTACAAATGTGTCAGCCACCTCCAGTCACTGAACCATGCTGATGCGGTGGGTCATGATCTTTGCCAAGATCATTGAGGACTCATTCAACTCACCTTATAAGAGAGCCCTTCCTGAGCACTCCTTTTAACAACCCCTACACACACACACACACACACACATTTTTTTCCACATTTCCCTATTTAATTGCCTTCAAAATTCTTCACATTCAGTTCAGTTCAGTAATTCCATCATGTCTGACTCTTTGGGACCCAATGAAGCACAGCATGCCAGGCCTCCGTCCATCACCAACTCCCAGAGTTTACTCAAACTCATGTCCATTGAGTCAGTGATGCCATCCAACCATCTCATCCTCTGTCATCTCCTTTTCCTCCTGCCTTTAATCTTTGCCAGCATCAGGGTCTTTTCAAATGAGTCAGCTCTTCACATCAGGTAGCCAAAATATTGGAGTTTCAGCTTCAACATCAGTCCTTCCAATGAACACCCAGGACTGATCTCCTTTAGAATGGACTGGTTGGATCTCCTTGCAGTCCAAGGGACTCT
>SJYX01018426.1:165047-186291 GCA_006410675.1 Oreotragus oreotragus
TTTTTCTGGAACTCTCTTGTTTTTTTGATGATCCAGCAAATGTTGGCAATTTGATCTCTGGTTCCTCTGCCTTTTCTAAAACCAGCTTGAACGTTAGGAAGTTCATGGTTCACATATTGCTGAAGGCTGGTCTGGAGAATTTTGAGCATTAATTTACTAGCATGTGAGATGAGTGCAATTGTGCAGTAGTTTGAGCATTCTTCACATTACCCAAATATGATTTATTCAGATAGTCACTGTCTAGCTTTCCTTTCCAGAATGTAGATTGCATTAAAAATGAATGCTGTTTTTGTCAAACATCCACATTACTCTTGTATGCAGGGTACTTGTATTCTTAGGACCTAGAAGAGTACCTGGCACAGGAGTATTCTGTGTTTAGCTGATTAATGGTATCTTGCCTGAAAAGATGAATGTGGACAGGTGGTCCATCCTTTGCTTGAGACACCTTAGAAACTATACATTTTTGGAGTCTCTCTGTAAAAGCCAGTGACCTCTGGTTTACATTCATCTCTGCCTAAGAATTCAGGATGGTTGTGCCACACCAGACTCCAGATTTCATTTATTTTCAGCATTGAGAACCCGGAGAGAAAAATTTATAAGTTTTCAGGTTCAGTTGCTCTTGAATTGTGAACTCTCCTTTCAGTCGGCAGTCTCTCCAGTCGAGTGATCACAGCATCAACAACTGAGTGGCCATTCCCAAGACCATGACCCCCTCCCCTGACTTCAAAGCTACATTTACAAATGGCAGTGAACAAAGCACCTTGCCTCTCCCATGGTCAGTATGCTGGGCTCCTTTTCTCAATGGGGTCAGCATTCATCAGACTGCACCCCTGGAGATTCTATCCTTGTTGGAATTAAACTGGTCTAAATTTTGGTGCTTATTTCTCTGTCTTGTGGAATGAAGATGCATACATATTTATTATCCAGTTACCACACAGGGGACTCGTTCCAGTCACAACTGCTGTGACTATCTATCCCAAAATGTGTAGTTTAATAAGCACAGTAGCAGCCAGCACAGAAGGGATGGTTTGTCTCTGCTCCATGAAATATGGTACTTTACCTGAGAAGATTCCAAACCAGGGATGACTTGATGGCTGGGACTGGAGAGTTCACTTGGAGGCTGTTTCACTCACATGATCTGCACTGATCTGAACTGCACTGACATGCGATCAGTCCATGTGACTTGACTTCCTCAGATGGCCTCAGGATGGTCAGACTTGATGGTCCAGGGTCCCAAAGTAAAGGCTTATAGTGAAAAGGCAGGCTGCCTCACTTTTTATGAGCCCAGCCTGCTAGTCACACAGCATCATCACCACCACACTCAATGGTCAAAGAGGGCTCTCTACACACAAGAGAGGAGACAGACCTCAGCTCTCAATGGAAAGAGTGTCAAAAAATTTGCAGCCAATTTTTAAAAATGCTACACTCTCCCTTCCTCTTAAATTTACTCCTCTCTTAACACAGCCTAGTACATCTGCCACCAAGGCTAATAAAAACTTCTCTTACAAGCTCTTCAGGTGTGGTAATGCATTTTTTGTTCATTCATCTGCGTAAAGCCTGAGCAACACACCTTTTGTTACTTCACCTGCATAATAAAGGAGTTGGACTTGAAGACTAGTTTTCTCCCTTCCAGCTTCTACACTACATGCTTCTACTATTGTAATGGGTCGAATAGCATTATCCAAAAATTCATATCTATCTGGAACCTCAAAACGTGACCTTTTGGGCAATAGTGTCTTTGTAGATGTAGTTAGTTAAGAATCTCAAGATTAAAATATCCTAGATTTAGGATAGGCCCTAAATACAGTGACAGCGTCCTTAAAAGAAGAGAGGGCACAGAAGGACACAGAGAAGAAGGCCATGTGATGACGGAGGCAGAGATTACCAAACCAAAAAATCCCTGCAGACACTGGAGACTGAAAGAGGTAAGGCAGGCATCTCAGAGCTTTCAGAAGAGCCAGGCCCCACTGACACCTTGATTTCAGACTTCTTGCCTCCAGAACTCTCTGAGAGTAAACTTGTGCTGTTTAAAGCCATCAAATTTGCGGTAATTTACTGTAAGAGCTCTAGGAAACAAATACAACTGCCTTGTTCTGTCTCTTCCTTTCCCAAATCAAGCCTCAGTCACCACAGGTAAAAGGCTCCTCTCTGCTCCCCATTCCTGACCTGCTCCCCAGCAATGCATGACTCCATGAGCACAGATACAAGACATGAATTTAAAGGACAGAGACCCTGGGGGATAAGCTCACCATCTAAAGCCTTAATGCACCCAGGTCACCTCCGCGCGGTTGAAGTTGAGAAGCAGAAGTCCCAGTGTGAGGAAGACACAGATGTGCTCTAATGCAGACTCCAGAAGATGGGCAGGGAGGACAGGAAAACATGTTGTGCTGTGTCCCCTGTAGATGCCACTTCTTGAGAAAAGACACCCAGCATGGCACAAGCGCCAGCCTGAAGCACAATTGCCAGTGTTCTCAAGACACGGAACAAAGAAGAAGTAGAGCATGTAGAATGGTGCAGCCTAATCAATTCAAGTGTTTAAGCTTTTTTCTTTTTGTATTAGAAGCTTAAAAAAAACAAGAAATAAGAAATTTAATGGGGGCATGAATAATCTGTAAGAAAATCGTAAAACTGCAAATGATTCAACTGTTCATGTTTAGACTTCGCAAGCTCTGCTAGCTGCCAAAGGCTGCCTGCTCCTTCTTGACTTGAAAGATGCTTTCATTCCTTCCTCCTGACTCTAATACAGCTCTCTCCCCGCCCCCTTGACTGCTGAGTCCAGAAATGTGTTGCATCCTCATGGGAGAACTCCCCTTCTCTCTCTCACATCTCATTTAAATTTCTAATTCCCCAAAGCCTAAAAAAATGGATGCTTCAAGACAAGCTGAACTCAGAAAGTCAAAGTGAATAGTAATAAGGGGTTCAATTACAGACCATGCACTTCCCTTATCTGGGTGACAAACACACTCATGTCATTTGAGTTCCTGCCCTCATTTTGCTTTGAAAGTGATTAGGAGGTCTTAATATATTTTGAAAGAAAGTATCTCCCCCACCTTTATATTTTTCACAGACCACATGCTAAGCTAGCCGGCAAGAAGACATTTCATTTCAAAGCAAGATTAGAAAGTGCCTTTTTGAATGCTATCAAAGCTGATGCTAAGATGTGAAAGGTACAGTTAACCAGATATTTAGAATATAGAGGCTTGCATCATTAAGAGGGTATATTTTTCATTTATGCAAATCATTTTCGAGTAGATGGTGAGGGAAAAGAACATATGTAATAAGGACATTAATTTTTAGTTTATAAGACAGAAGCTCACAAGGGGAGCAGCAAATGAGCTGAGCTGTTTATCAAAGGGCTGCAATGGAAGAAGAGCACAGGCGGTTACCCAGCACAGCAGGCAGCTCAGTGAACAAGGAGGCCCTGCTCACAGCCCTTCTGGAAGCTGCAGAAATTAAGCCTTTTTGTTCTTGCGTTGTGGCCTGGTTGACTTTGCACCAGGTCGAAGCAATGAGCTGTATAATTGCAAACCCTCCCCTATTACCAGAGCCTGTCACTTCACAAAGTGACATCTGGGCTCCAAGCCAGATTTTTGGTTTCACCTTAGTTTTCAGGATACTCCATATTGATGAAAGGAAATATACTATGGTGTCTAAAGTGGGGAGAGAGAGAGAAGGAGAGAGAAAGGAAGAGAGGAGAGGAGGGAAGGGAAGGAAGAGAAAAGTATAGGGAAAGAAAGAGAATGAACACGGGGAGAGGAGGCTGGGTCAGAAGATGGCCTGTGAGGAGTGGAGTGTTTTACAAACAGCGTATCTGTATCTGTCTGTTTGTGGAAAAGCAGTGTGAGGAAGGACAGCAGCTTCCCTTCTAACCAAGGGGGAAAAGGGCATAAAAGGATATTCCTCTCTTGGTATGCTCTGCTATGCCTAGTCTTCTGGATAATTACCACCCTTATTAAGATTTGCACTCAAAGAGTAATTGTCCTCTTCAGTCCTGCATCATTCATTATTTAAGTTAAAAAGTAAGTGCACAAAAAACACGGCAGTGTGGAAAGGTACAATTTCAACGTGGTGGAGGCAGAGGACGTGAAAGAACAACGTGGTGGGATGTGATCACAAGTCCACTGAGTCATTCTGGGGAACTCATTTCTTCTGAGAACTATTTATAAACTGTAAAAGTCTCTAATAGAAAACGATGGCCCATCACCCCTAGAAACTCAAATCTCCTCATAGGCTGCTGCCATCCTTTTCCTTCGAGAAACAATGATCCATCTTCCCCTTAATTTCTTTTTGTCTCAAGCTGTTAGTTGGTCCACAATGAATGGCAGGAATAGTCAGGTGATCAATGCTGCTTAGTCCCTAGTAACAGGGAATGTTTTCACATTCACAGGACTGGGGAAGAAACAGCAATGCGATTGCCCTTCTCACTGTCAGATGAGGCACTCAATGAATGGTGCACCAGATCCCGTTACATACTGCCTCTTTCCTCAAGGGGAAAGCAACTATGTATCTTCATAAACCCTTGGATGGACAAGCTCTCCCCTCCATATCCTCTGTGGAATCTCCAAGGTGACCTAGTCAGGTCCTGCACCTCTCAATAGCTACCATTTTCTCTGTAATAGCTCTTTTCAGTTCTCAAAGTACATCATTCTGCTTTCTCTAGGTAAAGAATGCCTCAGAGAGAAGTGGTTTATTCAAGACTCCATGACTAGTAAGAAGGGATTCTGGACCAAGAACTGGGGTTTCTCACATTAGAGAAGAACTAGATATACCTAACTGCTCTGAAAACATCATTTTAGGCTGGACAGTGGGCCTAAGTAAATAAATAAATAAATGTTTTAACTTATAAAAGATAAGTAGGAAATGTGGCTGAAGATAAATCTCTTGAACCTAGGTAATAAGATAAAATAAGAATTGGGGGTTGGGAAATATTAGCAGCTACTTAAATATTAAATAGAAATATTATCTCTACCTAAGCAAAATGTATGTATATATCTCAGCATCCTTGTTTTTAAATTGATGGAAGGGATTAAAGGAGTTATGACAGATCTTCTAGTTTCACAAATGAAGTGAATCAGGGCACATTTTATTGACTGAAATGACCTTAAGGCTATAAACAATATATTAGTGTTTTCTAAGTTATGCTTATCGTAATTAAAGATGATTGTGTGGTTATGCTTGATAAATGGGGAAGAAAGCAATTATAGCTTTTTATGTCCCCATTACTATGACCTATGAAAATTAGATAATTAATAGCTCTCTGCAAGAAGCAGCCTACCCCAATTTGGCATTTCTTTCTACTCATCTAAGCAAAGCTCCTCACCAGTACTTAACTTTTTTCCCATCCATCTGAAAGCAGATTCATATTATTCTGCTTCTCCTGCTACAAACTGAAATATGCCTTTTCATCAGTAGTTCAGTCAGCACACCTACTATAATATTTATTGAGAATACACCACGTTAGGTACCAAGGGCATAATAGTGATTAAGGCATCAAAAGTAATCATTCCCACTATGATTATGGAAAAAAATACTTATTCTCTAAATAGCAAAATGGATGGCTTAAATCTAACCATTTTATTTCTTATTGAAATAGAGCTGACATATAATATTGTTCATTTTGGATGTACCACATAGTGACTTGATACTTGCATACATTATGAAATGATGGCTACAATAACTCTAATAACCATCTGTCTCCATACAAAATTATTACAGTATTACTGACTAATATGCTGTGTATTATATAACTGTGGCTTATTTATTTTATAAGTTTCACCCTTTTAATCACCTTCATCTACTTCACCCCTTCTTCCACCTTCCCTCTGGCAATCACACTTTGTTTTTTTATCTAGGAACCTATTTTAATTTTGCTTTTTTTTTTTAGTTTTGTTTAATTTTGTCTTTCAGATTCCACATATAAGTAAGAGCATACAGTATCTGTTTGACATTTCATTTAGCCTGATACCCTCTGGATCCATCCATGTTGTCAAAAGTGGCAAGGTTTATTTTTCCTTGTTTGAGTAATATTCCATTGTCTAAATATACCACATCATCTTTATCCATTCGTCTGTCAAAGGGCACTTAGGTGACATCTAGACATTGACTATTGAAATAATGCTACAGTGGACTTCGGTGTGCCTATATCCTTTCAAATAAGTGTTTCTTTTTTATTTTTTCAACAGCTTTATTGAGGTATAAGTTACATACCATAAAACTTGGCTATTTTAAAATGGTGTATAGTTCAATAAGTTTACTAAATTAATACAATTGGGTAATCATCACACAATCCAGTCTTAGAACACATCCACCACCCCATAGAATTTTCACCCTGCCCATTCCCTGTTTCTATTTTCTTCATGTAAATATTTAGAAGTGAAATTGCTGAGTCATGTAACAGCTCAATTTTTAGTTTTTTGAAGAAACTCCATACTGTTTTCCATAGTAGCTGCACCAATTTACACTCCCACCAGTACACAAATGTTCCCATTTCTCCACATCCTCATCAACATTAATTATTTGTTGTATTTTTGAAAACAACCATTTTGACAAGTATGAGATGGTATCTCATTGTGGTTTTAATTTGCATTTTCCTGATAAATAGCAATGTTGAGAATCTTTTCATGTGTCTGTTGGCTATCTGTATGTCTTCCTTGGAAAATGTCTCTTCAGGTTCTTTGCTCATTTTTAACTGGGTTGTCTGGTTTTTCCAATAGTCATTTATGGATGTGAGAGTTGGACCATAAAGAAGGCTGAGTGACAAAGAAATGATACTTTTAAATTGTGGTGCTGGAGAAGACTCTTGAGAGTCCTTTGGATTGCAAGGAGATCAAACCAGTCAATCTTAAAGGAAATCAACCCAGAATATTCATTGGAAGAACTGATGCTGAAGCTGAAACTCCAGTATTTTGAACACCTGTTGCAAAGAGCAGACTCATAGGAAAAGACCCTGATGCTGAGAACAGTTGAAGGCAGAAGAATAAGGGAGTGGCAGAGAATGAGACAGTTAGATAGTATCACTGACTCAGTGGACATGGATCTGAGCAAACTCAGGAAAATAGTGGAGAACAGAGAAGCCTGGCATGCTGCAGTCTTGCAAAGAGTTGGACATGACTTAGTGACTGAACAGCAACAACATGCTTTTTTGAAGTTGAGTTGTATGAGTACTTTGTATATTTTTTATATTAAATCCTTATGGAGTATATAATTTTCAAATATCTTATTCAGTGGACAGCCTTTTAATTTTGTTGACAGTTTCCTTTGCTGTGCAAAGCTTTTTAGTTTGATGTAGTCTCATCTGTTTATTTTTGCTTTTATTTCCCTTTCCTTAGTACATATATCAAAAAGAAAAGAGCAGAATGCATATTTTTTCTTCTAGGAGTTTTACAGTTTCAGGCCTTACATTCAAGACGTCAATACATTTTGAATTTATTTTTGTATATGGTATGAGAAAGTAGTTCATTTTGATTCATTTGCATGTAACTGTCTAGTTCTCCCAACATCATTTTTTGAAGAGGCTGTTTTTTTCCAAACTGTATGTATACTCTTGGCTCATTTGTCATAGATTAATTGACCAAATAAGCTTGGGTTTATTTCCAAGCTCTATTCTGCCCCATTGATCTGTATGTGATTTTATGCCCATACCACATTAATTACTGTAGTTTTATAGTATAGTTTGAAATTAAGGCATGTGATACTACCAGCCTTCTACTTCCTCAAGATTGTTTTAGCTTCTTGAGGTTTAGTTTAGGGGTCTTCTGTACTTTCATACAAATTTTAGAATTATCTGTTCTAATTCTGTGAACTATGACACTGGAATTTGTATAGGAATTACCTTAAATATGTAGACTGCCTTGCATAAGATGAACATTTTAACAATATTAATTCTTTCATGAACACGGTGTATCTTTCCATTTGTTTCTGTCATCTTCAATTTCTTTCATCAATATAGTTTTCAGAGTACATATCTTTTACCTGTTTGTTAAATTTATTCCTAGATATTTTATTCTTTTTGATGCAATTTTAAATGGGATTTTTTTCTTACTAATAGCTCATTGCTCAGAGAAGGCACTGGCACCCCACTCCAGTACTCTTGCCTAGAAAATCCCATGGACAGAGGAGCCTGGTAAGCTGTGGTCCATGGGGTTGCAAGGAGTCAGACACAACTGAGCGACTTCACTTTCACTTTTCACTTTCATGCTTTGGAGAAGGAAATGGCAACCCACTCCAGTGTTCTTGCCTGGAGAATCCCAGGGACAGAGTAGCCTGGCAGGCTGCCATCTATGGCGTTGCACAGAGTTGGACACAACTGAAGTGATTTAGCAGCAGCAGTAGCAGCAGCAACTCACTGCTAGTTTATAGAAATGCAACAGATTTCCATGTATAGTTTTCTACCCTGAAGTTTATTGAATCCATAATTTAGTTCTGTAGTATTTTGGTAGTGCCTGTAGGATTTTCTGTAGAATACTATTATGTCATCTTCAAATAGTGACAGTTTTACTTCTTCCGTTCCAACTTGAATTCCCTTTTTTCTTTTCCTTGTTTGACTGCTGCAACTAATACTTCTAATAGTGATTAAGAGGTGATAGTAGGAATCCTTGTCTTAAGAGATTTTAGAGGTCTGATTTCAGAGAAAATTCTTTCAGCTTTTCACTATTGAGTTTGATGTTCACTGTAGTTTTGTCATTCACAACATTTATTATGTTGAGGTATGGTTCCTCTGTATGCATTGAGAGCTTTTATCATAGATGAATGTTGAATCTTGTCAAAAAATTTTCTGCATCTTTTGAGAAGATCTTACAATTTTCATTCTTCAACTTATTAATGTAGTATATCATGTTGGCTGATTTGCAGATATTGAACCAACTTGCATCTCTGGGATAAATCTTACTTGATCATATTGTGTGACTCTTGAATTTGGTTTCCTAAAATCTTGGTGAGGATTTTTCCATCTATGTTAATCAGTGATATTGGCCTGTAGTGTTCTGTCTTTGGTTTTTATATTAGGATGATGCTGACCTTATAGAATGAATCTGAAAGAATTCCTTTCTCTTCAATTTTTTTTGAATAGTTTGATAAGAGTAGATGTTAACTCTGCTTTCAATGTTTTATAGAGTTCACCTGTGAATCTATCTAGCCCTGGACTTTACTGGGAGTGTTTGAATTATTGATTCAATTTCAATACGGATAATTAATCTGCCCGTATTTTCTATATTTTCCTAATTCAGTCTTGGAAAATTGTACATTTATAGGAGATTATCCATTTCTTCCAGGTTGTTCACTTTATTGGTATACAATGGTTCACAGTAATCTCATGACCTTTGTATTTCTGTGTTGTCAGTGGTTAATTTCTCTTTCATTTCTGATTTTATTTGGGCTCACTTTCTTTTTATATTGATGAGTATGGCTAAAAGTTTATCAATTTTGTTTATCTTTTCAAACAACCAGTTCTTGCTTTTATTGATCTTTTGTATTTTTTAACTATTTCATTTATTTCACTTTCATTTTTTTTTCTTTTTTTCTATTAACTTTGGGTTTTGTCTGACTTCTTTCTCTAGTTTTTTTGGATGTAAGTTTAGATAGTTCATTTGGGATTTTTCTTGTCTCCTGAGGTAGGTTTGTATTGGTATAAACTTTTCTCCTAGAACTGCTTTTGTTGCATCTCATAGATTTTGGAATGTTGTGTTTAGATTTTCATTTATCTCTAGGTATTTTTTAATTTCCTCTTGATTTATTCAATGATTCATATTGTTAGAAGCATATTGTTTAGACTCCACATGTTTATGTTTTTTAGGGGTGTCTTTGTAGTTGATTGCTAGTTTCATATTGTTGTGGTTGGAAAAGATGCTTGATATGATTTCTGTCTTCTTAAAGTTACTGAGATTTGTTTTGTGCCCTAACATGTGATCTATCCAAGACAATGTTCCTTGTGCACTTGAAAAAAAGGTGCATTTTGCTGTTTGGGAATGGAATGTTCTATACACAGCTATTAAGTCCATCATGGGAAATAGATGGGGAAACAGTGGAAACAGTGTCAGATTTTTTTTGGGGGGGGGCTCCAAAATCACTGCTGATGGTGATTGCAGCCATGAAATTAAAAGATGCTTACCCCTTGGAAGAAAAGCTTTGACCAACCTAGATAGCATATTCAAAAGCAGAGGCATTACTTTGCCGACTAAGGTCCATCTAGTCAAGGCTATGGTTTTTTCTGTGGTCATGTATGGATGTCAGAGTTGGACTGTGAAGAAGGCTGAGCACTGAAGAACTGATGCTTTTGAACTGTGGTGTTGGAGAAGACTCTTGAGAGTCCCTTGGACTGCAAGGTGATCCAACCAATCCATTCTGAAGGAGATCAGCCCTGGGATTTCTTTGGAAGGAATGATGCTAAAGCTGAAGCTGAAATTCCAGTACTTTGGCCACCTCATGCGAAGAGTTGACTCATTGGAATAGACTTTGATGCTGGGAGGGATTGGGGGCGGGAGGAGAAGGGGACGACAGAGGATGAGATGGCTGGATGGCATCACCGATTCGATGGACGTGAGTTTGAGTGAACTCCAGGAGTTAGTGATGGACAGGGAGGCCTGGCGTGCTGCAATTCATGGGGTTGTAAAGAGTCGGACACGACTGAGTGACTGAACTGAACTGAAAGTGTTGCATAAGGCAAATGTTTCCTTACTTGATTTTCTGTCTGGATGATCTGTCTATTGANTGAGTTTGAGTGAACTCCAGGAGTTAGTGATGGACAGGGAGGCCTGGCGTGCTGCAATTCATGGGGTTGTAAAGAGTCGGACACGACTGAGTGACTGAACTGAACTGAAAGTGTTGCATAAGGCAAATGTTTCCTTACTTGATTTTCTGTCTGGATGATCTGTCTATTGATTTAAGTGGAGTGTTGACATTCTTTACTATTATTTTGCTACTGAAAATATCTCCCTTTATATCTCTTAATGTTGTCTTTATGTATTTAGATACTCCTTTGTTGTGTGCATATATGTTTACAATTGTTATATCTTTGTGGATTGATCCTTTTATCATTATGTAATACCTTTCTTTGTTTCCTGTTACAGTCTTTGTTTTAAAGATGATTTTGTCTAATATAATACAGTTACCCCAGCTTTCTTTTCATATCCATTTATACAAAATATCCTTTTAATTTCTGTCACTTTCAGTCTTATAAGTGATTGATCTACTACATTCACTACATGTTTGCCTTTACTAGTGAGATTTTTCCTTTCTTTAAGATTTCTAATTGTGGCCTTTTCTTTTCCACTTAGAAAAGTCCCTTTAACATTTCTTGTAAGTTTAGTGGTGATGAACTCTTAACATTGTCTTGTCTTTAATACTTTTTATTCCTCCTTCGATTTTGATTGATAACTTTGCTGGATGGAGCATTCTTGGTTGTAGGCTTTTTTCTTTTCATTATTTTGAATATATTTGTGCCACTCCTTTCTGGCCTGCAAAGTTTCTGCTGAAAAGTCAGTTGATAGTCTTGTGGGAGACCACTTGTATATAACTAGTTGCTTTTCTCTTGCTGCTTTTAAGATTTTCTCATTAATTTTTGCCATTTTAATTATAATGTGTATTACTGAACAGTATTTCCTGGATCTGGATGCTGGTTTCCTTTTTTAGGTTAGAAAAAGTTTTCAGCTATTGTTTCTTCACATATGTGTCTGCCCCGTTCTCTCTTTTCTCTGTGGTGGACTTTATAATGCAAATGTTAGTATGCTTAATGTTGTCCCAGAAATCCCTTAAGTGATATTAATTAAAAAAACACACACATTTTTTCTTTTCTATTCAGCTTGGGTGATTTCTACTACTCTGTGTTTCAGATTGCTGATCTGTTCTTCCATATCAGCTAATCGACTATGGATTCCTTCTAATGTATTTTTCACTACAGGTATTGTATTCTTCAGCTATGATTGTTGATTTTTATATTTTGTAATTTTTGCTGAAGTTCTCACTGTGTTCATCTATTATTCTCCTGAGATTAGTGAGCATCTTTATGATCATTACTTTGAACTCTTTATGGATAGATTATCTTCACTTTGTTTAGTTCTTTCTCTGAGATTTTGTTTCATTCCTTTATTTGGAACATATTCCTCTGCCTCCTCATTTTGCCTAATTCTCTGTGTTTATTTGTATATATAAGGTAGTTTTGTTACATGCCCTAAACTTAGCGAAGTGGCCATATGTAGGAGACCTGTGGTGACCAGCAGTACACTCCCTTCTGGTCACCAGTACTAGATGCTCCAGGATTATTCTGTACATGAGCCACAGGTTTTTTTTAGTGCTGCTGACAATTGTGGGTGAACTTATAGGTGGGGCTGACCCCTGCCCTGGCTGGCTGTGAGATTCTGCCTCATTTGGCTATTGCAGCTCTTCTAGCAAGCAAGAATGGCTCTTCATTCAGCTGGCTGTGTAGCCTGGTGGAGCCCAGTTGCTGTTGGCTCATTGGTTAGGATAGGTCCCTGGTGTTAATAGGCTAAAGGAAGGATTCCAAAATGACACTTGGCAGTGCAGGTGTCAGTATGGTAGGATAAGAATACAAAAATAACTGATCCTAGTGTCTCCATACCCAGGAGAAGTTCAGCTGCCTCCTGTCCCTCTGAGAGGCTCTTCAGGATCAGCATGTGGGTCTGACCCCAGTGTCTTTCAAATTACTGTCTTTGTGCAGGGACTCAGAGCACTGACATTCTGTGTGTGCTCTTTAAAAGTGGATGTGTACTTCCTATAATTTTCCAGAATGTAAGTCCCACTTGTTTCAAAGCCCAGCTTTCTGCTGGCTTATCTTTCTAGTGCAGGATCCCAGTCTGGGAAGCCAGATGTGGAGCTGGGGAGGATCCACATTGGGAAGTATCTCTGCAGTTGTGATATCACTCCCACCTGTGGGTCGCTGACCTAGGAATTGTATCTCTGCCCCCACACTACTACTTGTCACATGTGGCTTCCTTTTTATATCTTTAGTTGAGGACAATCAGACATGCAGATGACACCAACCGTTATGGCAGAAAGCGAAGAAGAACTAAAAAGCCTCTTGATGAAAGTGAAAGAGGAGAGTGAAAAAGTTGGNAAATGTTCCCTTGGTATCTCTAATTTTCTTGAAGAGATTTCTAGTCTTTCCCATTCTGTGTTTTCCTTTATTTCTTTGCATTGATTGCTGAGGAAGGCTTTCTTATCTCTTCTTGCTATTCTTTGGAACTCTGCATTCAGATGCTTATATAGTTACAAAATATAAAAATTTTTAAATTTATTTTTTATTTCTTAAAAATTAAGGTATAGTTGATTTACAATATTATGTTAGTTTTAGGTATACAACATAGAGATTAAAAACGTTTATAGGTTATATTCCTTTTTTAACTTTTAGAAAATACTGACAATTTATTTTTGTAGTTTATTTACTTTATACATACTAGTTCATACCTCTTAATCGTCTACCCCATCTTGTCCCTCCCCACTGCCTTCTCTCCATTAGTAACCACTAGTTTGTTCTTTATATTAGTAAGTCTGTTTCTTCCTTTATTTCTTTCTTCCTTCTTCCCTTTCTTCCTTTCCTTCTTTCTCTCTTCCTTCCTTCCTTCTGTTCTTGCCTTTCCTTCCTCCTTACTTCCTTCTTTCCCTCTCTCATTACTTTCCCTCTCTTTCTCCCTCCTTTCTTCCCCTTTCTCATTTTGCATTATCCATCTCTGTCACTTTCCATAGCTTCTTTCCTCTTGATTTATGTACATACTCAGGACTTTTCTAACATTGATGCCAAAAAATTGTAAAACCCAGGACCTATACCTTATTAATACTGTCTGTTGGAGCCCACCAGACTTCAAATAATCTCATTATTCTCTTAGCTCCTGTTTGTGTCAGTTGGTGTAGAAGATACTAGACTCCCAGGTCCCATTTCATCTACCACTTAAGTTCTCATACAGTCTAGGAAATTTAAAATATTGTATTTTGTTCAATTCCTCCCCAACTTCTGAACTTCCATTGGACTTCTTGGAACTCATGAGACATCACAGTGAAAATTTTAAGGCATCAGCTGTTTGAATTCTTGTGTCCTTATGTTTTCAAGTCCACGTTCCAGTCCTCCCCTTCCATGTCCTGTATTACAGAGGGCAGATCTCCTCAAAACTCCCCTGTTAGCTGGGTGCCATCTAGATTCAGCCAATAGAAAGTATTGATGGGACATTAAAGGGAGACAGGAAAAGAGAGGCCAGGGGACCCTTCTTATTCTATCCCCTTCGGTCTCCAACAGTGGCTACAGCTTCTCTTTGGCCATTATTCCTTTTGGATGACTTTCCTCTGTGTCCCCACTTCCCACGAATTCCAGTTCCTGCCAGGTGGTCCAGTTCCTGGGCTCTGGTACCATCACCTCCTCCTCTGGGCTCCCCAGACAAATCAGTGTGGGCATACTCTTGCCAATCTCTGAGTTTCTTTGCTGTACCTTCAGCTGTTCCAAGGACTTTTATAACCAGGTCTTTGTGGACAGGGGTGTGGTGGTGGAGGGAAGGAGAGGGTGAGACAAACTGAGAGAGAACCGGAACATATATATTACCATATGGAAAGTCAGATAGCCAGTGGAAATTTGCTGTATTATGCAAGGAATTCAAATCCACTGCTCTGTGACACCTAGAGGGGTGGGATAGAGTAGGAGGTGGGAGGTGGGAGAGCGAGGAGACATACATATACCTATGGCTGATTAAAGCATAAGCTGGAATCAAGAATGCAGGGAGAAATATTAATAACCTCAGATATACAAATGACACCACCCTTATGGCAGAAAGAGAAGAAGAACTAAAGATACTCTTGATGAAAGTGAAAGAAGAGAGTGAAAAAGTTGGCTTAAAATTCAACATTCAGAAAACTAAGATCATGGAATCTGGTCCCATTACTTTGTGGGAAACAGATGGGGAAACAGTGGAAACAGTGGCAGACTATTTTTTGGGCTCCAAAATCCCTACAGATGGTTACTGCAGCCATGAAATTAAAAGACACTTGCTCCTTGGAAGAAGAGTTATGACCAACCTAGACAGCATATCAAAAGGCAGAGACATTACTTTGCCAACAAAGGCCCATCTAGTCAAGGCTATGGTTGTGAGAGTTGGACTATAAAGAAAGCTGAGCACTGAAGAATTGATGCTTTTGAACTGTGGTGTTGGAGAAGACTCTTGAGAGTCCCTGAGACTGCAGGAGTTTCCATTCTAAAGGAGATCGGTCCTGGGTGTTCATTGAAGGACTGATGTTGAAGCTGAAACTTCAATACTTCGGCCACCTGATGCAAAGAGCTGACTCATTGGAAAATACCCTGATCGTGTGTGAAAGATTGAAGGTGGGAGAAGGGGACAACAGAGGATGAGATGGCTGGATGGCATCACCGACTCAATGGACATGAGTCTGAGTAAACTCTGGGAGTTGGTGATGGACAGGGAGGCCTGGAGTGCTGCAGTTCATGGGGTCGCAAAGAGTTGGACTCGACTGAGCGACTGAACTGAACTAATTCATGTTGATATATGGCAGAAACTAACACAATATTTTACAGCAACTATCCTCCAATTAAAAAAATTAAATAAAAAATAATGTTAGCTATAAAGAAAAAGGGAAAAAAAGGAGCTATCTTGTGTGGGTTTTCTTCTGATCCCTAAAATACACTTTTTTTTCACCTTCCCTCTCTGACTGAAACCAAGATCTGCCTCTGAGGATCCTATTTCCTCAGCAGTACTTCCAATTTGGGACAGCTTTTATATCCTATTGAATCTATATGTGAGTCAAATATCTGCTTGTGTCTTACTGCCATTTTCATACTGTTCTTCCAGTCTCGGTAAGCCATTTCAACTTTGAATCCCATTTAAATCTCAGTCTCATTTAGACTATGTCATCTACTCTCTTTCATCTTATCCTCCTTGGGTCATTCATTTATGGATGATATTAGCTACTGCTCTTTGTTATTCTCTTCAGTATGATTTCTGCCTTAATTCTTGGATATATGAACACTCATGCAAATGACCTCTCCAACATTCTGCCTTTTCCAATTCTGAAACTTTTCTCTGCTGATAATGTCACCTTCTACTCTACCTTAACTATCCATTTTCTTGATGATATTCTGGGCCTTATTTTCAATAACTACAACTCTCTCAAAGTCATAGTTCAAATATATCCCAGCCTCTGATCACTCCCTTTAGTGACCTGTATTTCCAGGTCATACTCTCTAGTACTCAAATTTCATCAGTCCCTCCATCCCAGCATGCATTTCAGGTTATTGATTCTTCTGCCTTTTCAGTGCTTATTACTCTCCATTCTTTTATTTCTCTCTTTATCTAGATCGGATTCTATGTCAGTTATTACTTACTCCCATGTATACAACTTCAAATCCCTCAAACTGCTCTCTTGCTTTATTGTACTCACTTATCAAAACTCCATCCCTGATTAAAACCAATTTTTGTCTGCTCCACACCTGAATCTGAGCAAGTGCATACATCTGGGTAGACATATAGCTTTGTGCTTTTCCCCCCTAAGATTGCTTTAGCAATTTGGGGTCTTTTGTGGTTCCATATAAGTTTTAGTAATTTGTAAAAAATGTCATGGATGCTTTGACAAGAGTTGCATTAAATCTGTGGCTGAAACCTTCAGCTACTATTATTTACCACTTCACTTGTATGTACAAGCTGTCCATGAAGGCTAACACTGAGGCCAAGTTAGCCTGAATGCAGAGGCACCACCATTCCAGAGGCTTGGATTGTGAACTCCAAATCTGGACATGAAGAGAATTCTATTTAGAGATCAAGGACTAGTATGTATATTGAATGTCTATTTTGTGCTTCCAACTGTCAGGAATAGAGAAGTTAATAAAATATGATTCCCACTTCAAAACATGTATCATGTGACTATTGTATCTGTTAACTAACTGGGCACTTGACAGTTTTGCCTCTTCAGTCAGCATATTTTATAAACACCTAGTCAATCTTTTTAGGATTAGTAAACCACAAATGCACTCCTTTTTGTCTAAACCACTAAATTAAGTTAATTCCTACCATATGTTAGCTACTCATAAAAATACCACCAGAAGTATAAGGATATAAATATTTGATTCCTTTAAAGATTCATTTCTAAGTTTTCTGAGTAAACTGTGTGGTTCAGTTCAGTTCAGTTCAGTCACTCAGTCGTGTCTGACTCTTTGTGACCCCATGAACTGCAGCACGCCAGGCCTCCCTGTCCATCACCAACTCACTGAGTTCACTCAGACTCACGTCCATTGAGTCGGTGATGCCATCCAGCTATCTCAGTCTCTGTCGTTCCCTTCTCCTCCTGACCCCAATCCCTCCCAGCATCAGAGTCTTTTCCAATGAGTCAACTCTTTGCATGAGGTGGCCAAAGTACAGGAGTTTCAGGTTTAGCATCAGTCCTTCAAATGAACACCCAGGACTGATCTCCTTTAGAATGGACTGGTTGGATTTCCTTGCAGTCCGAGGGACTGTCAAGAGTCTTCTCCAACATCACAGTTTAAAAGCATCAATTCTTCGGTGCTCAGCTTTCTTCACAGTCCAACTCTCAAATCCATACATGACCACTGGAAAAATCATGGCCTTGACTAGATGGACCTTTGTTGGCAAAGTAATGTCTCTGCTTCTTAATATGCTATCTAGGTTGGTCATAACTTTCCTTCCAAGGAGAAAGCATCTTTTAATTTCATGGCTGCAATCACCATCTGCAGTGATCTTGGAGCCCCCCAAAATAAAGTCTGACACTGTNTTGACTAGATGGACCTTTGTTGGCAAAGTAATGTCTCTGCTTCTTAATATGCTATCTAGGTTGGTCATAACTTTCCTTCCAAGGAGAAAGCATCTTTTAATTTCATGGCTGCAATCACCATCTGCAGTGATCTTGGAGCCCCCCAAAATAAAGTCTGACACTGTTTCCACTGTTTCCCTATCTATTTCCCATGAAGTGATGGGACCAGATGCCATGATCTTCGTTTTCTGAATTTTGAGCTTTAAGCCAACTTTTCCACTCTCCTCTTTCACGTTCATCAGGCTTTTTAGTTCCTCTTCATTTTCTGCCATAAGGGTGGTGTCATCTGCATATCTGAGGTTATTGATATTTCTCCCGGCAGTCTTGATTCCAGCTTGTGCTTCTCCAGCCCAGAGTTTCTCATGATGTACTCTGCATATAAGTTAAGTAAGCATGGTGACAATATACAGCCTTGATGTACTCCTTTTTCAATTTGAACCAGTCTGTTTTTCCATGTCCAGTTCTAACAGTTGCTTCTTGACTGTTGATTCTCAAGAGGCAGGTCAGGTGGTCTGGTATTCCCAGGTTAATAGAGAAAATAAAAGGGTAATAAGATGGGGAAGGAGTAGGTGGACGTGGAGTACATCTCTCTCCACAGATACATCAGGAATACCACTTCAGACACAGAAGTGCATGGAGAACTTCGGTTGAGAGCAGACAGGAGTACCTAACCAGTGGAAAGGAATATATAGAACCACACAAATCTCGGTAGCCTGAAGGAACCAGTGGGAAAAACAGGATTGTTAGGAGAATTGGACCTGCCCTCGGCTGGTGGGGGAACTGAAGCAGAGGTCCTATCCCCACATCAAGGCAATTGTCTGAGTCAGAGGAGAAATGTTTAAGGCTGAGAGTGAAACAGCTGATCTGTGGCCTAAGTGGAATGAGAATCACATAGTCCTTGCTGCGGCCATACATACCCCAGACAGGGATGAGGTTCCCCGGGAAGGCGCAGCAGCCTAGAACTGGAGTTTGAGGAGTGTGGAGCAACCCCTGGGTGAGGGCTATTGTTGACTGTGGAGAGATGGATCGAGGGAAGGTTGTGATGGGAATTGCCTGTGGAGGAAAGCTGGGAAGCCATTGGAGGCAAGGTGATACTGCTGAGTCCTGCATAGTGGGTGGAGCCATCACCACAGTCTCTCTCTCCCCACACACCAGAGACAGCAGCTGAACAA
This sequence comes from Oreotragus oreotragus, assembly GCA_006410675.1. Lineage (NCBI taxonomy): Eukaryota > Metazoa > Chordata > Mammalia > Artiodactyla > Bovidae > Oreotragus > Oreotragus oreotragus. The sequence continues at coordinate 183,989 of SJYX01018426.1, forward strand.
TAGAGAGGGTGGCCCATCAAATGCTGGATGCACTGAACTACAAAGCAGGAACCCAGCCAGGGTGCTCCTTTAAGTGCCTGACGTGCTTATCTACAGAGTAGGACCCCAGCCAAGGGGGCCCCTCTATGTGACTGACACGATGTACAACAGAAACGGACGCCAGGCAAAGGAGCCTTCTAAGTGCCTGAACAGGCGGAGCAACAGAGAAAGACTGGCCAAAGAAGCCTTCTGATGACTAGCTACAAGAGGCTCGAAAAAAGATTCTGATAGGGAGATAACTCCTGCGGCAGAGGCAATCCGTGTCCCTGCACACTTGGCACCGCCAGAATCCACACAAGCCAAGCAGCTGCGCCACCTTCACACTCAACTCTCACTGGGGAAGAGCTGCCACATGCAAAAAATGTCTTACGTCTGTGTGTGCAGGGTCGCTTCGGTAGTGTCCCACTCTTTGTTACCCTGTAGACTGGCCTGCCAGGCTTCTCTGTCAGGGAGGGGGGTTCTCCAGGCAATAATAGTGGAGCATATTGGCCAATACTAGTTGCCATACCCTCCTAGAGCACTATATTTCCTGCTGCTCTAGCTGCCAACTCCCCTGAGTACCTGGTGTCACCAGAAACCCTGGGATCCAAGCACTCGTGCCACCTCTGAAGGAGGGAACAGACAGAACAGGATCCATCTTGAAAGCATGACTCTATCTTAGACCGGACTGTGAATGCTGGGCTACATGCATGGTCACCCTCCCAATGGACTCTGAACTCTGCACCCGGTGTCTATGGAAACAGCATACCAACGGAAAACCAGGCCCCCCCGGATGGAAGAGCCGCAGGACTTGTACCTAGACTCTCCATCGCCAAAAATAATACTCTAATTATCTCTGTAACAGAACGGAGTCATAAATATTATGCTTATTGGGGTATGACCACGGGCCTATTGACAATTGTACACTGTTAACTACCTAGGCTTAAGGCACATGAGTCATGGATTAACTTTGATTTTATCTCTCTTTTCCTTTGTCCAGACTAGTTTCAGGGAATTTGGGGAGGTGAGTTTGAGCATGTACACTTAAGGTATATAAAGTTTTGGCAAAAACTGGTCAGGGTCCTTGGCTAAGAGGAGACTCTGCCTTGAGCCCATGGGTGTAATAAATTGAATCCACTACTTGCGATGTCCTTCTGAGTGAGTTTGTTTCATGGAACACTTGGCTATAACACCTCCACACCTGGCCCTCACAGGGACAAGCTCAAGTCCTCCAGGGAGGCCTCAGGAGCAAACCCCAGTGGACGACTCCCATGTAGAGGTGGAAATAAAACCACAGTGAAAACCTAGGGGCAGTGTGGCTAAGGAAGAAGACCCAAAACCTTCCCACCAGCTGTACAAACTGCAGATTAAATCCATATGATCAGTTAGGCAAACTCTGTGTCTTTGGAATATATAAAGGGTCACTGAGAGCTCCCACAAAAGAAAATGTACTAGTTCTGATAGCTGTGGACATTGGAAGCAAGAACACATAGGAGTATGACCAGATTAGAATCTGAGCTGCCCCCACAGCAGGACCAGGGATCAGCACAGTGTTAGAAGGCATCCTGGGCTGGACTGTGACTCCCAGCGAGGGAAAGGACTCTGACAGCAGTGACTCAAGGAAAACATTTATTATTCTTATGTTTTGATTAGCTCTGTAGATTCTTTTACTTCCCTGGTGGCTCAGATGGTAAAGCATCTGCCTACAATGTGGGAGACCCAGGTTTGATCCCTGGGTTGGGAAGATTTTGGATTTTTTTTTCTTTTTTGTTCCTTACTCCTCCACCCCATTGAAGTTGTTGATTTTATTAGTACTATGAAATTTAATTAAGCTTTTGAGTTTTTTTTTTTTTTCCTTCTTAGTCACATTTTTTATTGCTGTTATAAACCTCTACCTCTACATTGAGCTTTTACAGTTCTGTGGAGTTTTCCTTTTTTTCTATCTCTTTTTTCTTATTTTAATTTTTAAAACCTCTTATTATTTTTCTACATTTATTCTTTTGTTTGCTTTTCCTACTGTTCTTTTCCCCTTGCAGTTAATCTTTAATGTATATAAATCTTCTTTATCTATCTCTATTTAACTTTGTATATCTATTCTTTCTTTCCTTTCTCTCCTTTCCTCTCAATATATTTGTTAGTTTTATTTTCATTGCTTTATTCCCCAGTTGACACCTTGCTTTAGTTTTGTTTTCCAGTTTTTGCTTTACTTGGTTTTGTTCTGGTAGATATAATTTTTGGTTTCTTTTGTTTGCTGGGTTGATCTATTGTACTTTTTTTTTTTTTTT
>SJYX01018426.1:188215-219125 GCA_006410675.1 Oreotragus oreotragus
AAAATTACCAGAGCTAATCAGTGAATTTAACAAAGTTGCAGGTTATAAAATAGATGTGTATAAGAGACAGATTCATGTCAGTGTATGCCAAAACCAATAGAGTACTGTAAAGTAAAATAAAGTAAAATGGATGCTGAAAAAAAAAAAATTCACCCATTCCAGACAAAATAGACCTTAAAATAAAGACGATTACAAGAGATAATAAGGACACTACATAATGATCAAGGAATCAATCCAAGAGGAAGACATAAGAATGGTAAATATCTATGCACCCAACAGAGGAGCATGTCAATACATAAAGATAAACACTAACAGACATAAAAGGAGAAATTGACAGTAACACAATAATAGGAGACTTTAACACTCCACTCACACACAGATCATCAAAACAGAAAATTAATTAGGAAACACAAGTCTTAAATGGTACATTGGATAAGATGGACTGCTATGATTTCTTCAGGACATTCCATCCAAATGCAGAAGAATATACCTTCTCAAGTGCACACAGATCATTCTCCAGGATAGACCACATCTTGGGTCACATATCAAACCTCAGTAAATTTAAGAAAATTGAAATCGTAGCAAGAATCTTCTCTGACCACAACACTATGAGGCTAGATAACAATTACAAGAAAAATATTGTAAGAAACACAAACACATGGAGATTAAACAACACGTTTCTAAATAAAAGGTTACTGAAGAAATCAAAAGAGATATCAAAGAGTTTCTAGAAACTAATGACAATGAAAACATGACACTCAAAACCTGTGGGATGCAGCAAACAGTTGTAAGAGGGAAGTTTATAGCAATACAATCCTCAAGAGACAAGAAAACACAGAATAGAAAGCTAACTCTACCCTTAAAACAACTGTAAAAGAAAAACAAACAAACAAAAAACCCAAAATTAGTAGAAGGGAGGAAATCATAAATATCCAAGCAGAAATAAAAAAAAAAGAAATAGAAGAAGCTGTAAGGAAGATTAATAAAGCTAAAAGCTAGTTCTTTGAGAAAATAAACAAAATCGACAAGCCTTTAGCTAGACTCATCAAGAAAAAAAAGAGAGTAGAAATCAAATCAACAAAATTAGAAATGAAAAAGGAGAGGTTACAGCAGACAATGAAGAAATAAAAAGATTATAAGAAACTATTATGAAGAACTATATGACAATAATATGGATAACCTGGAAGAAATGGACAGATTCTTAGAAAAGTTCAATCTTCCAAGACTGAACTAGGAAGAAAATAAATTATGAGTAACCCAATTACAAGCACTGACATTGAAGCTGTATTCAAAAGTCTCCCAAAAAACAAAAGCCCAGGATCAGATGGCTTCACAGGAGAATTCTATCAAACATTTAGAGAAGCGCTAATGCTTACCCTTCTAAAACTCTCAAAGTTTGCAGAGGAGGAACAGTTCCAAACTCATTCTACAAGGCCACCATCACCCTGATACAAAAACCAGAGAAAGATAACACCCAAAAAGAAAACTACAGGCCAATATCATTGATGAACATAGATTCAAAAATCCTCAAAAAAATTTTAGCAAACAAAATTCAGCAGCACATCAAAAAGTTCATACACCATGATCAAGTTGGGTTTATTCCAGGAATGCAAGTATTCTTCAATGTACACAAATCAGTCAAAGTGTGATATACCATATTAACAAATTGAAAGATAAAAACTACATGATCATCTCAATAGATGCAGAAAAAGCCTTTGACAAAATTCAGCACCCATTTGTGATTAAAATTCTTCCAAAAAAGTGCATATAAGGAAGCTACCTCAACATAGTAAAGGTCATATACAAGCCTACAGCAAACATTATCCTCAATGGTGAAAAACTGAAAGCACACCCCCTAAGATCAGGAACAAGACAAAGGTGTCCACTTTCACCATTATTATTCAACATAGTTCTGGAAGCCCTAGCTACAGCAATCAGATAAGGAAAAGAAATAAAAAAATTCCAGATTGGAAAGGAAGAAGTAAAACTCTCATTGTTTGCAGGTGACATGATACTATACACAGATAACCCTAAAGATAGTATCAGAAAATTACCAGAGCTAATCAGTGAATTTAACAAAGTTGCAGGTTATAAAATCAATACACAGAAATCACTTGCATTTCTATATACAATTAAAAATCAGAAAAAGAAATTAAGGAGTCAATCCCATTTACCATTGCAACAAAAATGATTAAATATCTAAGAATAAACTTACCTAAGGAGATGAAAGAATTGTACACAGAAGATTATAAGACACTAATGAAAGAAATCAAAGATGACATAAACAGATGGAGAGATATTCCATGTTCCTGGGTAGGAAGAATCAATATTGTGACTATACTACCAAATGCAATCTACAGATTCAGTGTGACCCCTATAAAATCACCAATGTCATTTTTCACAGATCTAGAACAAAAAACTTCACAATTCATATGGAAACACAAAAGACCCTGAGTAGCCAAAACAGTCCTGAGAAGGAAGAATGGAGCTGGAAGAATCAACCTTCCTGACTTCAGGTTATACCACAAAGCTACAGTCATCAAGACAGTATGGCACTGGCACAAAATCAGAAATATAGACCAATGGAAGAAGATAGAAAGCCCAGAAATAAACCCAAGCACCTATTGGTACCTTGTTTATGACAAAAGAGGCAAGAATATACAGTGGGGCAAAGATAGCCTCTTCAATAAGTGGTGCTGAGAAAACTGGACAGCTACATGTAAAATAATGAAATTAGAACACTTCTTAACACCATACACAAAGATAAACTCAAAATGGATTAGAGACCTAAATGTAAGACCAGAAACTCTAAAACTCTTAGAGGAAAACATGGGCAGAACACGTGATGACATAAATTAAAGCAAGATCCTCTATAACCCACTTCCTAGAGTAATGGAAATAAAAACAAAAGTAAACAAGTGGAACCTGATTAAACTTAAAAGCTTTTGTACAGCAAAGGAAACTATAAGCAAGGTGAAAAGACAACCTCCAGAATAGGAGAAAATAATAGCAAATGAAACAACTGACAAAGAATTAATTTCCAAAATATACAAGCAGCTCATGCAACTCAATGCCAGAAAAACAAACAACCAATCCAAAAGTGGAAAAAAGACCTAAGCAGTCATTTCTCCAAAGACAGACAGATGACTAACAAACACGTGAAAAGATCCTCTACGTAGCTCATTATTAGAGAAATGCCAATCAAAACTACAGTGAGATATCACCTCACACTGGTCAGAATGGCCCTCATCAAAACGTCTACAAACAATAAATGCTGGAGAGGGTGTGGAGAAAAGGGAACCCTTTTACACTGTTGGTGGGAATGCAAACTAGTACAGCCACTATGGAGAACAGTGTGGAGATTCCTTAAAATCTCATTTTTTACAAGGATCAGGTTTGAAGAACCTAAATAAGGTACCTCTTAGCCTGTTTCTTTTAACCACAATTTATCAGTTATACTCTCAGTGGATAATTTATGGGAGCCACTTCAAGACTCAGATCTTTTAAAGACATCTAGACTGCTGATTTTGTGCGTGAGAGAGAGAGAGAGAGAGTGTGTGTGTGTGTGCTGTTGACTGGTAACAGTGCTGTGATCAGGAGATGGATTTTGCTAAGGAAAATATAGGTGAGGGTGCCTCATATTTATTACAAGACACTAACTTTGACATCTCCTGTTCCTCTGGTACCACAACCAGAATGAGCTAACCCTGTTCAAGAGAGTAATTTAGCTCACCACTGAAGACCACCAAACACCAGCAACAATAAAAAATTTACAATTTTAGTTTAATACATCAAGTCTTTATCAATAATTCATTTGTTTTTTGAAAGACCGCTCAAAGTTACAGCGAGAGAATCAGAATCTTAAAATTGTAAGATACTCCTTCAATGCTGGGATGTGAACACATCCAGTGACAGGTAACTTACTGCTAAATGAGACAGCTTGTCTAGCTTCTAAAGCACTCTAAATGTGAGAATGTATTTTTATATAGGTTCTTTTATAAAATTTACTTCTAACTTCCATTTATAGTCTTTTCTGCTGCCCTCTGATACATGCAGGATATGCATGATAAATAGAAAATATCCATTTCAAATCACTGCTACACAGGCATTTTAATTATGTCATGGGTTAAAAAATCATCTTTGCCCACGTGATGTGTAGTGTACCTATGTTATTTCAGTACAGAATGCTCATTGCATGATTACTTTTTGTGATGTTAATGGTATATGTGATTCTTCTCTATTGACTTAATATGTCTTTTTTTTTCCTCTGTTAGAAACTCTAAAACTCTTAGAGGAAAACATGGGCAGAACACGTGATGACATAAATTAAAGCAAGATCCTCTATAACCCACCTCCTAGAGTAATGGAAATAAAAACAAAAGTAAACAAGTGGAACCTGATTAAACTTAAAAGCTTTTGTACAGCAAAGGAAACTATAAGCAAGGTGAAAAGACAACCTCCAGAATGGGAGAAAATAATAGCAAATGAAACAACTGACAAAGAATTAATTTCCAAAATATACAAGCAGCTCATGCAACTCAATGCCAGAAAAACAAATAACCAATCCAAAAGTGGAAAAAAGACCTAAGCAGTCATTTCTCCAAAGACAGACAGATGACTAACAAACACGTGAAAAGATGCTCAACGTAGCTCATTATTAGAGAAATGTCAATCAAAACTACAGTGAGATATCACCTCACACTGGTCAGAATGGCCTTCATCAAAACGTCTACAAACAATAAATGCTGGAGAGGGTGTGGAGAAAAGGGATGCTCTTGCACTGTTGGTGGGGATGTAAATGGATACAGCCTCTATGGAAGATGGTATGGAGATTCCTTAAAAAACTAGAAATAAAACCACCATATGACCCAGCAATCCCACTCCGAGGCAATTTACTCTGAAGAAACCAAAATTTTAAAAGACACATGTATCCCATTGTTCATTGCAGCACTATTTACAATAGCTAGAACATGGAAACAACCTAGATGTCCATCAACAGATGAATGGATGAAGTAGTTGTGGTACATATACACAATGGAACATTACTCAACCATAAAAAGGAATGTGTTTGACTTAGTTCTGATGAGGTGGATGAATCTAGAATCTATTAGAGCGAAGTGAGTCAGAAAGAGAAAGATAAATATCGTGTTCTAATGTATATATACAGAATCTAGAATAATGGTACTGAAGAATTTATTTGCAGGGCAGCAATGGACAAACAGACATAGAGAATAGACTTATGGACATGGGGAGAGGGGAAGAGAGGGTGAGATGTATGGAAGGAGTAACATGGAAACTTACATTACCATATGTAAATAAAGAGCCAATGAGAACTTGCTGGATGGCCCAGGAAACTCACACAGGGGCTCTGTATCAATCTAGAGGGGTGGAATGGGGTGGGAGATGGAAGAGAGGGTCAAAAGGAAGGGAATATATGTATACCTATGGCTGATTCATGTTGAGGTTTGACAGAAAACAACAAATTTCTGTAAAGCAATTATCCTTTAATAAAATAAATTTTAAAAAAAGTAAAATACTAGCTCTGCCATCTATGAGATAAATATATTTTTTAGAAAAGTGATATATGTATATGTACATGCTTATTATATGTATTTATATATTTTAATCTTGAGCATGTCACTTTGCTTTTCTATACTTTATCAACTATAAAATGGGGATACAAATGTTCTACCACATCCAGAGTTTTATGAAATTCAAAATGCATCTGCTAGTTTGATATTTAAAATAGTCATGGGAAACATTCCAGAGAAAATAACCTCAACTCTTTGTTATAAATTTTGTTCAGTAAAAAATGTAAATAATGTCTGCTAGTGAAACCCAAGGGTGATGGCTTGAAGGCACTGTTGGACATTATCGAGTTATATAATGTCTAACTATGTCTAGATAATGTCTAGATTAGATGTTGCATCTAATCTAGCAATCTAACAAATTGCAATAAATCTAATGATAATTTAAAAAAAAGCAAGTTAGTCAGAGCACTTTATTCAAGACCCTATAGTAGTTTCAGTTCAGCCAGAGTAAAATCAGGATCTTTCCAAAGGCCTCAGGAGTTCCTAGGACTTATTTCCTTCCAAATGAGTACCTTACCTTCTTAAAGTCCTTGCTCAAATCTTATTTTCATAATGAGGCCAGTTGGACTCCTGGGTTTAAAAATTGCAATGTCCTCAGCACTTGGGTCACTCTCTCATCCTGTTCTTTTTTCTTTTTTACCCCCATGGAACTCATCACCTCTTTACATTCTGTATAATTTATTTTTTGTCTGTTTTTTATCTATCCAGATAGTACATGAGTTCCATGAGGGTGGACTTCTATGTCTCCAGTAAAAAGAAATGTTCCTGGAACATAACAGTTACTCAATGATGATAACTAAAAGAAAAATGTGAATGTTGGCACATAATCCTGGAATAATGTCTAATAACTCAGAGAAAAGGAAGGTCTTCCGATATGTTGGGTGCAAAAGGAAGATTTCACTTCTCAAATAGATGAAGTGAATCATTGCTGTGAGTGGTGAAGTAAGTGACATAACTTGGAGTCTCTGGCCTGTACTAGTTCCTGCAGCGACTCTGGGTAGCTGTAGATCTGTTGAGCCCCTTAGAATGTGGTCTAGCCAAGGACTTAGCCAGAAACATCAGCCCACCTTGTACCTGGGAACTTGGTAAGAATTTCCCTTCCTTGAGGGTGGGGCCTATGAATCTTCACTTTAATTTAGCATCTTTGTAATTATCTTAAACAAGAGCCACAATTAAAGGGAAAACTGGCCTAATTTATGTACACATCAGGGGCATTCGTTTTCACAGGAAATTCATGTCCAGTCAGGGTTTTAAACACATGTTTCATGGTTGCTCCATTCGCACAGGGAGGTGGAATAGGCTTCCTTGGCAGTGGGGAATGTTGAGGGACTGACTGCTTAATTCTTTTGATCTTGAAATAAAAAGAGTAATTTGCCATAAAAGTAAATTTATTCAGCAATATCAGAGGATTGCAATTCGGGACATGCAAATTATGGTGACCACAGGCAAGTCCAAAGAACAGAAGAGAAACACTCGCTTTTATAGAGGAAAAAAGAAAGTTGGGAAGAATCGTTTCAAGGAACCCAAGGTGGTAAATGCCTCTCAATGGCTGAACTGTTGCTGGGGAGGGAGAAATTCTTTCTTCTTCAGGCACCTTCCTTCACAGGGATCTGAGTAGTTAGTGAAAGCTCCTCATTTATGATTCTGTTTTAAATGTTTCCTTTATTTATTTTCATAACTCCCAGTTTCTAGGAGGCTCTCTTCAAACCACTTAAGACAGATGGATTTCAAAAACCAATTACTTCTCAACATGAATTCATTTCTGGGCATTCCATGGCTGAGTTTCTGCATCTTGTCAAAAGAATTTCTGAGGAAAAATGGAGCGATTTAGAACAGGTGGCTCAGTGACAGGAGTTATTTTGGCCATGAGAAGTATCTTTAGACCCTGATTCTGAACCAGTCAGGCACATTGCTTTTCTGAGAACACCCAGGTTTTTTTATGCCCTCTTGTTGCACTTCCTGCAACCTCCATATCCAAATTCTTACCCTGGGCCAGTGTCTCAGTTAACTGGCAAATATTATGTTAGACATTTCCTGCTCTACACTCAAGTTGTGTCTTTAGTGTCTGTCTAGCTTTGCTATCTTTTTTTCTCCATCTTTATTTTAGAGAAAAAAAAAGTCATGCAAATATTCTGGAACTATAATTTAACCTGCAGCATTTTACTTTCTTTAACAGGATCCTAGAAGAACTCATTAACTCAGTTGCAACATCCGTGAATTTTTTCTCATTGTGGCTCTTCTATTCTTCTCTCCTCTTCCCCTCATTCTATTTCTTCTCATCTCTTTCTTCTTCCTTTGCACTTTCTTGGGTAGATAACTTAAAAAAAATTTTTTTTTAATTTTTTAAAATTTATTTAATTGGAGGCTAATTACTTTACAATATTGTATTGGTTTTGCCATACATCAACAAGAATCCGCCACGGCTATACACGTGTTCCCAATCCTGAACCCCCTTCCCACCTCCATCCCCATACCATCCCTCTGGGTCATCCCAGTGCACCAGCCGCAAGCATCCTGTATCCTGCATCCAAACTGGACTGGCAATTTGTTTCTTATATGATATTATACATGTTTCAATGCCATTCTCCCAAATCATCCCACCCTCTCCCTCTCCCACAGAGTTCAAAAGACTGTTTTATACATCTGTGTCTCTTTTGCTGTCTCGCATACAGGGTTATTGTTACCATCTTTCTAAATTCCATATACATGCTTTGCTGCTGCTGCTGCTGCTAAGTCGCTTCAGTCATGTTCGACTCTGTGCGACCCCATAGACGGTAGCCCACCAGGTTCCCTTGTCCCTGGGATTCTCCAGGCAAGAACACTGGAGTGGGTTGCCATTTCCTTCTCCAATATATGCGTTAGTATACTATATTGGGTTTTTCTTTCTGGCTTACTTCAGTCTGTATAATAGGCTCCAGTTTAGATAACTTTTTATTTCCAATGTTCTCTCTTGATTTGGGCCTTCTTTTCTCTTGAGCACTTTAGATTCATAGGATGTTGGAAGCAGCAGGTCCTTAGAGATCATCTGCTTCAAGACTCATCTTTAAGGTAAAGATGCTGAAGCCCAGTCAGGTAACAAGATTTGCCCAGAGTTCTCAGAACAGGAGCCCTGTCCTCTGATCCTCAGGTCAGTTCCCCTCCACAGTGGGCTCTCTTTTCTTCTCTTTCTCTAAGGTAGACCTTTCAGTTGCCAGCTCAGGAGCCACAGTTAACCCATGGGCAACTTTTGTTTGGCCTGAATATAAGTAAAAAGAAATCATTTGTCATTTAAAAATGGAGGATTTCAGAAAAGATCTGGAGGTGGACAGACCATGATTCCTGGAGCTGAGAGCCCCAGTTCAAATCCCAGTTAGACTTCTTACTAAGTGGGCATGGAAGAGTTAGAGGAATATAGAGGAGTAAATGGCAATATGTGCAAAGTGCACACAGCAGTGCCTGGCACTTGGCAAGTGCTCCATGTGTCTGTTGTCACCTACCTCTTATTTTTATAGTCATGTTGTTGCGAAGCTTGCTTAGCACCAAGAAGCCCATCCCATCTGTGTACCCTTCCTGTCCTCTGTGTGCAGCTGCCTCACACACCCGTGTGTCTGCCAAGCACCAAATGTCTGACTCAGAGTTTTCCATCAGAAGTTTTAAGAATAGTGACATTTTACAAGCTCACTCTTATCTAGAGGGACAGTCTGTCTGGAGCTTTTTTCTTTTTAAGTATGAAATAACAATATTAAAGAGGGAGAAATGCAGTTGTGCTACTTCAGATATGTAGGATAATGCTGCGATCAGGGCTTGCTGAGCTGGGCTTTTGATGCTCGGGTGGTGTGTTTCAAACTGCAGAGGTAGACTCATTAGTGGAAAGGGAAACCAGTTGAGGAAGGTGTGACTAGAATTTTAAAAATGGAATAAAGTAGATGTGTTTCATTTTGTTCTACATTATCAGGACAAAAATTGTTTCATGANTTGGGTAGATAACTTAAAAAAATTTTTTTTTAAATTTTTAAAAATTTATTTAATTGGAGGCTAATTACTTTACAATATTGTATTGGTTTTGCCATACATCAACAAGAATCTGCCACGGCTATACACGTGTTCCCAATCCTGAACCCCCTTCCCACCTCCATCCCCATACCATCCCTCTGGGTCATCCCAGTGCACCAGCCCCAAGCATCCTGTATCCTGCATCCAAACTGGACTGGCAATTTGTTTCTTATATGATATTATACATGTTTCAATGCCATTCTCCCAAATCATCCCACCCTCTCCCTCTCCCACAGAGTTCAAAAGACTGTTTTATACATCTGTGTCTCTTTTGCTGTCTCGCATACAGGGTTATTGTTACCATCTTTCTAAATTCCATATACATGCTTTGCTGCTGCTGCTGCTGCTAAGTCGCTTCAGTCATGTTCGACTCTGTGCGACCCCATAGACGGTAGCCCACCAGGTTCCCTTGTCCCTGGGATTCTCCAGGCAAGAACACTGGAGTGGGTTGCCATTTCCTTCTCCAATATATGCGTTAGTATACTATATTGGGTTTTTCTTTCTGGCTTACTTCAGTCTGTATAATAGGCTCCAGTTTAGATAACTTTTTATTTCCAATGTTCTCTCTTGATTTGGGCCTTCTTTTCTCTTGAGCACTTTAGATTCATAGGATGTTGGAAGCAGCAGGTCCTTAGAGATCATCTGCTTCAAGACTCATCTTTAAGGTAAAGATGCTGAAGCCCAGTCAGGTAACAAGATTTGCCCAGAGTTCTCAGAACAGGAGCCCTGTCCTCTGATCCTCAGGTCAGTTCCCCTCCACAGTGGGCTCTCTTTTCTTCTCTTTCTCTAAGGTAGACCTTTCAGTTGCCAGCTCAGGAGCCACAGTTAACCCATGGGCAACTTTTGTTTGGCCTGAATATAAGTAAAAAGAAATCATTTGTCATTTAAAAATGGAGGATTTCAGAAAAGATCTGGAGGTGGACAGACCATGATTCCTGGAGCTGAGAGCCCCAGTTCAAATCCCAGTTAGACTTCTTACTAAGTGGGCATGGAAGAGTTAGAGGAATATAGAGGAGTAAATGGCAATATGTGCAAAGTGCACACAGCAGTGCCTGGCACTTGGCAAGTGCTCCATGTGTCTGTTGTCACCTACCTCTTATTTTTATAGTCATGTTGTTGCGAAGCTTGCTTAGCACCAAGAAGCCCATCCCATCTGTGTACCCTTCCTGTCCTCTGTGTGCAGCTGCCTCACACACCCGTGTGTCTGCCAAGCACCAAATGTCTGACTCAGAGTTTTCCATCAGAAGTTTTAAGAATAGTGACATTTTACAAGCTCACTCTTATCTAGAGGGACAGTCTGTCTGGAGCTTTTTTCTTTTTAAGTATGAAATAACAATATTAAAGAGGGAGAAATGCAGTTGTGCTACTTCAGATATGTAGGATAATGCTGCGATCAGGGCTTGCTGAGCTGGGCTTTTGATGCTCGGGTGGTGTGTTTCAAACTGCAGAGGTAGACTCATTAGTGGAAAGGGAAACCAGTTGAGGAAGGTGTGACTAGAATTTTAAAAATGGAATAAAGTAGATGTGTTTCATTTTGTTCTACATTATCAGGACAAAAATTGTTTCATGGAATCCTTTTCAATTGCATATTTTTGTGTGTATTGGGATAGGATGAAACATGCGTTTCTTATTGTGAGTCTTCATCTAGAAGTTAGTCAAGCTTTCTAGTTTTTAGATAATCTTGTATTTTAAAAAGATTAAAGTAAAAACATTGTATTTTAATAAATTTTAAATATATTTAATTTATAATTTAAAATATATTTAAGATTGAAATAAAACCTTGTATTTTAATAACTATAAGATAATCTTATATTTTAATAATTAGATAGGGATAATTCTTAATTGGCAGTACTAAGGAATTTAATAGGATAAATCTAAATTCCTCTCTTTTGAGAAGACTTGTCTTTATATTATTTATTTGCTTAACAAACCACTTTGTCACAAGTTCAGGGAAAATTCCATTAGCAAAGGATTGTGTAAGAGGCTTGTCATCCAGCAGATTTGCTGAGGTGTTCTAATCATAACATATTCTCAAAAATAATAATAACCTTGAATGATAAATCTTTTTTCTGGTTCTTATCCATGGACATGAGGAAAGTTTGAGACTATGCATAGTTTATATTGTCAGTATAGAGGAGAGGATTTAGCTGTTAACAATTCTTTATTCCTCTATCCTGTGCAATTTCCTCATGCCATTTCAATCAATGCTCACTAAGGCCCATATTCTGGCTACCTGGCAACAGACATTTTAAACATATTCTATGAGCTGAACTTTCAAGACATCTTCTATTCTTTGTGGCTTCAAGGCTTGATTTCACTTTTATAAACATAAGGAAGGAGGTCCTCAAGAACTGTTTAAGGTTGAACATGAGGCTACTTTAAACTTCTACCCTCCAACTTGAATTCCTGGAGGTAGTTTATCCAATAAAGTAGCCAATTATCCCCCCAAATGTATACTTATTGTGTATAGATGTACTATCATACTGATACATTATATGCATTATAAAACACATAGAAGAGTAGTTCAAATAATTTTTAAATGATAAAAAATCTTGCCAATAATAATATTTATTATATTGAATATCTTTGTTACTTTAAAACAATGTGATATTGAGAATCAAAGTTCTAGTTTTAAGTATAGTTCATTTCAGCACTTACTTTTAGTGGCATAATGTTATAAGTAGAAAAGATAACTCACATCGATATATAGACCCTAATGAAGAAGTATGTCATTAGCTGCTATTCCTTTTGTGATACTTTATAATCTCAATGCATCAATTATGCTAAAGTTTTATTAAAATTCAGCTTGTAATATCTAGCTTCCCTTATGACAGTTACTGTTTTAAATTCATCAAAATTGATTCAATATATACTGAAGTATTTCATTTGGAAGATTTTTATTTGGGTTAAATAATTCTGTCCCTATATTTTAAAGTGTGCAGATATGAAAGTTGTTATAGGTGATGCACATCATTTATAGCAACGCAAACCCATAATGCTGAAAATATTTCTTAGTATTCACTTTCAGAATCTTTTTTCTATAGCTTTTATTGAAAATCAGCTACAGCCTTACTCAGACAGGTTTTGTTTGCTTATTCATTTTAAAAATTAATCATTAAGAAACAGTCAGCAAATTTGGATCCGTTGTGTTTATGAAGGAAAAAATGGGTATCTTATCAGTAAGTTTGATACCTTTTTAGTACTTTGCCATGAAATAATCAGGAAATTTTAAGCACTTTTAAAGATTTTCATCATTACTCTCCATCTCATTACCAAGTATTGCAGAGATCTTGTTTTTATAAAATCAGTTGCATTAATGACATTGTGTAATACTTTGTGCACTTCCGTTTCATTTTCTTTGCTGTAATTGCTTGTCTTTTAATGATAGAGTATGTAAAGTTCATTTGATTTGCTCTCTTCAAAATGTACTCCAATAATTTAAATTGTTATTATTTTTATTACATTCAAAGCTTTCAATCCATCAAGAGTTAGCTTAAATGATTTTCATTCATACATCAGAGAAGTAATTTACTAAGTAGAATAAATCTTTGCATATCCTTTTAGTTTAGTTGTTCACAAGGAATCAGTGCTACATAAATGTTGTTATTGGAAAAAAACTATAGTATATAATACGTATAGATGTAAAAAAAATATCTTTTCATCCAATTGTATAGTAAACCTCCCATACTGGTTCATATTTATTTCTTTAAATATGCAATATGTTTATATTTTCCAATAGTATTTTCTGACAAAAATATATTTTAATTTGTAGCCATATTATTTATCGTATTTTGTCAGCTGTTTTTACTGTAGGAAGGACAATCTTTACTAATGGTACATGAAAGTGAAAATGAAGTTGCTCAGTCGTGTCCGACTCTTTGCAACCCTGTGGACTGTAGCCCACCAGGCTCCTCTATCCGTGGGATTCTCCAGGCAAGAATACTGGAATGGGTTGCCATTTCCTTCTCCAGGGGATCTTCCCGACCCAGGGATCGAACCTGGGTCTCCTGCATTCCAGGCAGACGCTTTAACCTCTGAGCCACCAGGGAAGCCCACTAATGGTACATAGTTTTTCTTTTTGTGCTTAAGTAGGGAATTTAGTCGGAGAAGGCAATGGCAACCCACGCCAGTACTCTTGCCTGGAAAATCCCATGGATGGTGGGCTGCAGTCCATGGGGTCACATAGAGTCGAACACGACTGAAGTGACTTAGCAGCAGCAGCAGCAGCAGCAGAGAATTTAGTATGTATTACATATTTAGTGAAATATTATAAAGGCCTGGGTTAAGTGTAGCATGGTATTTTGAACCACTATCAAAAAAACTTTGACATTTGTCATCATGTTCCACATAATTAGTGTGTGTCTTAGTAATTATGATGGCTTTCAAACTATCATTGTTTCAAGGTACAGTATCTACTTATGGCAAGGTAGATCTTTAATGATGGTGAATATAAATGTGTATTTCACAGACTTTTTGACAATTTGAATAATTTGGGGAAAATTTTTGTTAGGTTAAATCGGTGACAACTTACTTGGAATAAAAGTAAAAAGTCTGACATTGTCTTATTGCCTTAAATTACTTGAGGCAAATGGGCTTCCCAGGTGGCACAGTGATAATCTGCCTGCCAATTCAGGAGATTCAAAAGATGTGGGTTTGATCCCTGGGTTGGGAAGATCCTCTGGTAACCCACTCCAGTATTCTAGCCTGGAAAATTTGAGGCAAGCCATTCAAAAATTTTTCCATTATTTTATTATGAAATTTTGCAAATAAATAAAATAAATAAAAGAGTATAATGAACCTGATATGCCTTTCACCTAGTTTTAGTAATTATCATTGCATGGTATATCTTATTTCCCCCATATATATATGTTCCTACTCATCTCACCTCAGATTATTGTAAATAAATTCTCAGACAATGTATCCTTTTACCTGTGTATATTTTGGTATATACTTCCAAAAATGACTATAATGTTGAACACATTAAAACTAATGATGCTTTAAAATATTATTAAATATTTAGTGTTTAAATTTCTGCTATTTTATAACGTCATTTTTATGTTTGAGATGAAAGTAATATGTTGAGGATACATTTTGGGAGTAGCTGTGGTAGTACTTTTCGTTTGATTGGTTTAATGTGGGAGAAAAGAAAGAGTCTGAAGGTAAAAATTTTTTGAGTGAGTGAGAGTATTGTTTGCTGACATGAGGAGAAATGCAGAGGTGGTGAGAGTGAGAAAATGAGGACTCCAGTTTAAAATGTGTGGAAATATCAAGATGGAAATAGCAAGTTGACATTTGGATGAATAAACCCAGAACTCATAAAGGAGGCATGACTGAGATATAGAAATTTGGGAATATATGTGGCAGAGATAATATTTAAAACCATGAGAATAAGAGACAAAACAAGGTAAGACTGTAGCATAAGAGAGCTCAGAACTAACACTGGCCAATTCTAACTCCTTAAAGAGAACGGGAAGGTCTATGCAGAAAAATCAATGGTGTGTGCAGAGGAAACCCTGGGAGAGATGGTTCAGGAAAGCAATAGGGGTCAACAGTGTTGGGTGCTGCAGGGATGTTTTATGAAATGAGAATGAAAAGTCTCTCAGTTATTCTGAGACCCATTTCTACTGCTGAGAGAGTCACTTAACATACCTGAGTCTCAATTTAACCATCTGAAATGTGGTGCTTATGAAAGATGGTGTTGGATGGTCTGGGTAAGGGGTGTTGGTCAGGAAGTGCTAGGCATTTCATCCAGCACTGTAAGTGGGTTAGTGTGAGGAAAAGGTGATATAGACAATTTTCTCTGTGTGTGTTTAGTTACCAAGTCGTGTTCAATTTCTTTGGGACCCTGTGGACTTAGCCCACCATCCTTCTCAGTCCATGGGATTTCCCAAACAAGAATACTGGAATGGGTTGCCATTTCCTTCTCCAGGAGATCTTCCCAGCTGAGGGATCAAACCCTCATTTCCTGCATTGCAGGTGGATTCTTTACTGCTGAGCCACTGGGTTCTACCAACTGTATAAAATCTGTGGGGTGTAAGAACATTGTACCTTGTGACATTTCTGTGTCTGAGACAGTAAATGTCAAGGAGAATTTTTCTGTGCACTGATTGTGGCAGATTTAAGGCAGATGCAACCATGATGTTGATTTCATATAGAAGATTCTGGAGACAAGATTGTCAAGGCTGTGATCCCAAGTGTTAGTGCATTAGCATCTTAGGAGTTTCGAGGTCCCTTTAAGATTTGTTTGCCTCTAGTGTTATTAAGTTATGGCCACTAGAAAAGTCTGTCTTATCTTCATATCACAGAGCTATCTAGAAATAATGAATATTCAGAAACCCCCATTTTCAGTTCAGGACCCTGTACTTCCATCCCTCAGCGCAACTCTCAGAACCTCCCACCCCTGTCCCTGTCATTTATTGTCAAATAGAGGTTGTAGAGGAAAGAGGATGATGATCCCCATTCTGTAGGTTCTTGCCCTGGAGATGGTGCTGAGGCTCCAGCTGCGTTTTGGTACCTTGTGCAGGAAGAAATCAAATCCTCAAGCAGTGATCCCATGCATTAGGGAAGCGCACCCAGAGCACTTGGGTCAGGAACTCAGTTAGTGTGTTTCTCAGGTGCAGGAACCTGATCTTGGGTCCTCACACAAAACCTCATATGCAGTAAATGCTCAATAACTGCTGTTAAAAAGAAGAAGAAGAAG
The DNA here is from genome assembly GCA_006410675.1 of Oreotragus oreotragus. NCBI lineage: Eukaryota > Metazoa > Chordata > Mammalia > Artiodactyla > Bovidae > Oreotragus > Oreotragus oreotragus. The sequence continues at coordinate 204,539 of SJYX01018426.1, forward strand.
AATGCCTTACTCATTCAGGCTGCATGCATCACTGGGGAGGCAAGGCCAGCCTTTGTTGGCCTTTGATGTCAGTTCCATGGGATGATTTTGAAGTTGCTGTCAATCACCCTGTCCCTCCAGTTACTACACTTCTGGATGATTGCAATTCTACTTTTGGAATTCCACCAATAAAAAGTCTCGTTCTCTGACAAAATGCAAATGTGCCCAGGAGAACAAAATTTCATCATCAGATTCATATATCTTACTGAATTTGAGTTCTTTCGATCTCTCCTGAGAGGTGAGTTTGACTAAGGATATTGAGAAGAAAGAGAGAGTAGGAGTGATAAAGGGGCAGGGGAATAGTAGCTACAAAACATCTGAGTTTACAGACACCACAGTTATGTCTAGAACTGGTCCTGACTGGTAGATTGACAAGCTATCCAAGAATAATGTGTATTCACTATTATTCATTTTTTTCCCCACTCATTCCTTTACACTTCAATAGGACTACAGGCAATGGGTCAAGTGCCACATACACAGGCAGTCATGTATTCTTAACACAGTCACATCTAGATGCACAAAGAGGACAGGAAACATTTTTAGTCTTGCAGCCCCACTTCCTTGCAACTGATTGATTAGCACAGTAACATGAGCAAGCACTAAGCCCCGGGCTTCAGGTGACACATTCAATTAATGACATTCAGGCATGCAAAGAAAGATAAGCATTCTGGTACCAGGCAATTACGAATTACAGATTAATGAATACGATTTTGTTTTCACAGATTTTCCCATTTTACTCTATAACACTGGGATCAACATTCATTAGCTCAGAAGGATCTAGGTTCAGGCATGCTGGCAAGGCATCAATATAAGGTAAGCTTCTGCATTTGCTCAATATGTATGCCAGATTAGATGGAATTACCAAACTTAATCTGACCTCTAGTGGCATTTGGTAATAATGAGCACACTTGAAATATACCTAGAAGTTTTGCTATGGGAATCCTGCCATGTTTTATTTTAAAACTGGAAGAAATCTTAGAGATGATCTGCTTGGCAAGCATCCCACCCACTGCTCCATTCTGCAGGTAAGGAGACTGAGGTCTAGAAATGTTGAGTGATTTGACTGAAAGGTTGAAGAGCTAATTGATAGTAAAGACACTAACGATAAAATCCAGGCTTTTATATTTCCATGCAAATATGACACTTTCATCAAAGAAAAATCAATTTAAAAATATGTTTAAATGTTGATAAGGATAAGCTGAAATATACAAACTTAATGGCTTTTTGAATACTGTGAGTCAAAATCACCAAGGCACTTTCAGCTCAATATCTGAATATTTTAGTTGAAAGCATATGGAAACTCAATCAAAATTACTGACTGCAGTTGAAACATTTTTTTTAATGTTTGATACATTGATTCTAATAGTATTTGTTTTTTAAATTAATTAATTTATTTTAATTGGAGACTAATTACTTTATAATATTGTAGTGTTTTTTGCCATACATTGACATGAATCAGCCACGGATGTACATGTGTTCCGCATCCTGAACCCCTCTCCCACCTCCCTCCCCATCCCATCCCTCAGGGTCATCGCAGTGCACAAGCCTTGAGCAACCTGTCTCATGCATTGAACCTGGACTGGTGATCTCTTTCACATATGATAATATACATGTTTCAATGCTATTCTCTCTAATCCTCCCACCCTTGCCTTCTCCCAGAGTCCAAAAGACTTCTATACATCTGTGTCTTTTGCTGTCTCACATATAGGGTCATTGTTACCATCTTTCTAAATTCCATATATATGCGTTCAGTTCAATTGAGTTGCTCAGTCGTGCCCAACTTTTTGCGACCCCATGAACCACAGCACACCATCCTGTCCATCACCAACTCTCAGAGTCCACACAAACCCATGTCCATCAAGTCAATGATGCCATCCAACCATCTCATCTTCTGTCGTCTCCTTCTCCTCCTGCCCTCAATCTTTCCCAGCTTCAGAATCTTTTCCAATGAGTCAGCTCTTTGCATCAAGTGGCCAAAGTCTAGGAGTTTCAGCTTCATATCAGTCCTTCCAATGAACACCCAGGACTGATCTCCTTTAGGATGGACTGGCTGGATCTCCTTGCAGTCCAAGGGACTCTTAAGAATCTTCTCCAACACCACAGTTCAAAAGCATCAGTTCTTTTCCTTTATAGTCCAACTCTCATATCCATACATGACCACTGGAAAAACCATAGCCTTGACTAGATGGACCTTAGTTGGCAAAGTAATGTCTCTGCTTTTGAATATGTATCTAGGTTGGTCATAACTTTCTTTCCAAGGAGTAAGCATCTTTTAATTTCATTGCTGCAATCACCATCTGCAGTGATTTTGGAGCCCAGAAAATAGTCTGCCACTGTTTCCATTGTTTCCCCATCTATCTGCCATGAAGTGATGGGACTGGATGCCATGATCTTAGTTTTCTGAATGTTGAGCTTGAAGCCAACTTTTTCACTCTCCTCTTTCACTTTCATCAAGAAGCTTTTTAGTTCTTCACTTTCTGCCATAAGGGTGGTGTCATCTGCATATCTGAGGTTATTGATATTTCTCCCGGCAATCTTGATTCCAGCTTGTGCTTCTTCCAGCCCAGCGTTTCTCTTGGTGTACTCTGCATAGAAGTTAAATAAGCAGGGTGACAATAGACAGCCTTGACATAGTCCTTTTCCTATTTGGAACCTGTCTGTTGTTCCATGTCCAGTTCTAATTGTTGCTTCCTGACCTGCACACAGGTTTCTCAAGAGGTGTACTGTTTTGGTGTTTTTCCTTCTGACTTACTTCACTCTGTATAATAAGCTCCAGTTTCATCCACCTCATTAGAACTGATTCAAATACATTCTTTTTAATGGCTGAGTAATATCCCATTATGTATATATACCACAGCTTTCTTATCCATTCATCTGTCAGTGGACATCTAGGTTGCTTCCATGTCCTGGCTATTATAAACAGTGCTGCGATGAACATCGGGGTGCATGTGTCTCTTTCAATTCTAGTTTCCTCAGTTCGTATGCCCAGCAATGGGATTGCTGGGTCATATGGCAGTTCTATTTCCATTTTTTTTTTAAGGAATCTCGACATTGTTCTTCATAGTGGCTGTACTAGTTTGCATTCCCACCAACAGTGTAAGAGGGTTCCCTTTTCTCCACACCCTCTCCAGCATTTATTGTTTGTAGACTTTTTGATAGCAGCCATTCTGACTGGCATGAGATAGTACCTCATTGTGGTTTTGATTTGCATTTCTCTGATAATGAGTGAGAAATATTCTTAAAAAAAATTATTTGGCTGCCTCGGGTCTAGTTGTGGCACTCAGGATCCTCATTGCCTCAAGTGGGATCTTTCACTGCAGTGAACAAACTCTCTATTTGTGGCTCGCATCAGCTTAAGTTGTTCAGTGGCATGTGAGATCTTAGTCCCTGACCAGGGTTCAAACCCATGTCCCCTGCATTGCAAAGCAGCTTCTTAACCACTGCACCATCAGGAAGCCTATTTCTAATGGTGAATTTCTTTCTTTCTTTTTTTTTCTTCTATGAATCTACTCTTTAGAACTATCATGACAATAATCAATACATGGGATAGTTGTGATGATTTAATTAGAGGGACATTTGGTCATTTGATTCAATACTCAATTCCAGACTTTGGGAATGTTCAAACTGGGACAAGATATGAGTCTTTGTGTACTTAGTTCCCAGTCTTCAATAAAATTGCAGGCAGTGTAAAGTAGGGAAAAAGAATGCAGGTTTCAAGTTTGAGCAGACCTGGGTAGAATTCTGGCTCATCTCTGTATTAATTTCTATTGCTGCTGTAACACATCACCACAAACTGAATGGCTGAAGCAATACAAATATATTCTATATCTCTGGAGGTTAGAACTCCAAGGTGAGTCTCAAGGAGCAGCAAGGTGTGAGCAGGGCTGGCTCCTGGAATCTTCAAGGGAGAAATTGTTTCTCACCTCTTCTACTTCTTGGGGCTGTTGGCATCCCTTGGCTCCTGCCTATATAGCACTCCAGTCTCTGTTTCCGTGGCTGGTCCTATCACCTTCCCTTTAGTAGCCAAATTTCCCTCCTATAAAGACACATGTGATTGCATTTACAGGACACCTAGATAATCTAGGATAATCTTCCTAAATCAAGATTCTTAGTTTAATCATACCTGCCATGTCCCTTTTGCTGTATTACCCTCACAGTTTTTTGGGATTAGGGCATGGGCATCTTTTGGAACCATTATTCACCTGCCACAATCTCTTACCAGCTGTGTGATCTTGGTCTATCATTTTGATCTCCTTCTTATAATTGGTTGTGAGGGTTAAAATAGAGGATGGATGATGTATCTTGCCGGCTGAGTGGTACTCAATAGATGCTCAGCAATATTCCCTGTTTGTACCTTCATTTAATTAATAAATAAAATTTCTAACAGTAAATTATGCACATAAAAGAGGAGATGAATTCAGTGTAGCCTAAGATCTGTTTCTGGAAGTGAGATTACCAGCACTAATAGTGGGCATCACCAATCCTCAAAACACAATGTTTCTCAGTCCAGCATTTCCCAGGTGATGGGCTCCTCTCTCCAGCCTCCTGAATTATGCATTTTGCATTCTGATTTTGGAAACTTGGTTACTTTCTTTATCTCATTGCCAGGCTCCTAGTTTGTATAGATAAAAACTTCATCACTGGTAATCAAATTAACTGTATTTTAAAATGATTATGTCCTGTGGCAATCAATTACACAATTCTAGCACATGGCATATAAAGTGTGCACTGAATGGAATGATCACTATATTCAAGTCTACCCAGTTTTACAGTTTATACTCAGCTGTGGGCTTGGTCTACCTGAGAGAGACACTTAAAATATGTACTATTGTATTTGGCTCTATATGTATTGCTTTCCTCCTCTTTTTTTTTTTTTTTTAATTATTCCTCTTCAATATGACTTAAAAAGAACAGATGTAGTAGAACTCAGTTTCCTTTATTGGAAATGACTCATTGATAATCATTCTGAAAGCCTTACTCTGGAACTCTTCCTTGGTGATGCCACAAATTACAGGTTATGGCTGGGTTGTCACCAAGATGAGTAGTCTTCTTGGGTAGCATAGGGTTCACAGTTTTAAAGTTTCATGTCTTCAAATGGGAAAACTGTCTATAGGCTTCCCAGTGATAATACCACCACCTTGTAGGATACCACATATATAGGGTTCCAGACATTTCTGTCACCCACCAGGTCCCTGAAGGCATTTCTCCAGGGCAGGAACAGACATCTGAAAAAGAAAGTGAGGAAAAAAAGGCCTTTCAAAGATTCCCCCCACCTGCTCTAGTCAAAACACTATTTCTTATCTTGAAGTGCTATGGACACTGCTACATATGGCTATCGTTACCCTATAACGATCCTTTCTTTTCCAGTGTTGCTTACTTGCATTAGAGTTGTCCACTGGTTCTGAAAATAACTGGTTTTAGTGGTGGCCAAGTTATTCAAAGTGCGTACGTCCTATACATAGGAGAGAAGTGAAACAATCTGCAAAAATACGTTAACATCCTGTGATTCTATGCTTTAATGATTTTATCAGAGGAAAAGATTAACTTTTTGCCAATAGAAAATCCATAATAAATCTTGAGAAGGAGGAATGGGTTGGATGTGCAGGTGGAATGACCTTGAGAGAGAGAAGAGAAAGTTGAGCAGCTCATAGACTCTTCTCTGGTGACTCTGGCCTGAAATAAATTCACTGGGCCTTATCTGCTGTTTGAGCTTTGCTCTAAGTTATTTTCCATTTTTATCGGATGGTCATTAAGAGTTCCTCAGCTCAGAAATTCTTAGATTCTCTGCTACAGCATCTCTGCTTGACTTCCATGCAAGTTAGATCCCAGAGAGCACATTTACCTGTTGGCAACAGCTCCTGTTTCTCTGTCAGTTCTTTGTGCGCTGTTTTTTGTGTGCTGCACTGCAGCAGAAATTTCTGGCAAGAACAAAATATTCTAAAGGTAGAGTTTTCAATAGGAAACACTGTAAACACAAAAGCATCAGTCTTCGCTAAATCAACAACTTCAGAGTGTGTAGCTCTAGCCCTAGGCTTCTAAAGATACATCAAGGTATTGGTTTCTCCATAGTTCTGTGGATACCTTGCCCCATGAGAGAGAGGTAGAGGTATTTTCCAGCCACAAAAGCCTGAACAGATTTTCAGTTACACACTTGGGGAAAAGACTGCAGGGATTGCAGACTACAGGGAAGGCTGAGCTGCATTTGACTCTTAATCCACTAGATGGAGGTAGAGGAATGCAGAATAGTATCCCTGGTTGTTTATCAGGTTGTGCAGAAGTTAAGGGGGAAGCTTACCTGTCATTAAGTAACATGACAGGTTTTATCTCAGACAGAATGCATGAATCTCATTCCTTCGAACACTGGTGGAAAATACTGGCTTGAAGTCTAAGATTGTTGCAAGATCTTTAGTTTAGTTCAATCACTCAGTCATGTCCAACTCTTTGTGACCCCATGGACTGCAGCACGCCAGGCTTCCCTGTCCATTACCAACTCCCAGAGTTTACTCAAACTCATGTCCATCGATTTGGTGAACCCATCCAACCATCTCATCCTCTGTCGTCCCCTCCCTTCCTGCCTTCAATCTTTCCCAGCATCAGGGTCTTATCAAATGAGTCAGTTCTTTGCATCAGGTGGCCATACAAAGTATTGGAGTTTCAGCTTCAACATTAGTCTTTCCAATGAACACTTAGGATTGATCTCTTTTAGGATGGACTGGTTGGCTCTCCTTGCAGTCCAATGGACTCTCAAGAGTCTTCTCCAATACCACAGTTCAGAAGCATCAGTTCTTCAACACTCAGCTTTATAGTCCAACTCTCACATCCATAAGTGACTTCTGGAAAAACCGTAGCTTTGACTAGATGAACCTTTGTTGGCAAAGTAATGTCTCTGCTTTTTAATATGCTGTCTAGGTGGATCATGGCTTTTCTCCCAAGGAGCAAGCGTCTTTTAATTTCATGGCTGCAGTCACCATCTGCAGTGATTTTGGAGCCCCCACTCCCCAGAAAATTCTGTCACTGTTTCCATTGTTTCCCCATCTATTTGCCATGAAGTGATGGGACCAGATGTCATGATCTTAGCTTCTGAATGTTGAGTTTTAAGCCAATTTTTTCAGTCTCCTCTTTCACTTTCATCAAGAGGCCCTTTAGTTCTTCTCTTTCTGCCATAAGTGTGGTGTCATCTGCATATCTGAGTTTATTGATATTTCTCCCGGCAACCTTGATTCCAGTTTGTGTTTCATCTAGCCTGGCATCTCGTGTGATGCAATCTTCATATAAGTTAAATAAGCAGAGTGCCAATATACAGCTTTGACATACTCCTTTCCCTATTTGGAACCAGTCTGCTGTTCCATGTTCAGTTCTAACTGTTACTTCCTGACGTGCATACAGATTTCTCAGGAAGCAGGTCAGGTGGTTTGGTATTGCCATCTGTTTCAGAATTTTCCACAGTTTATTGTGATTCACACAGTCAAAGGCTTTGGCATAGTCAGTAAAGCAGAAGTAGATGTTTTTATGGAACTCTCGTGCTTTTTCGAGGATCCAACAGATGTTGCCAATTTAATCTCTTGTTCCCCTGCCTTTTCTAAATCCAGCTTGAACATTTGGAAGTTCATGGTTCACGTACTGTTGAAGCCTGACTTGGAGGATTTTGAGAATTACTTTACTAGCGTGTGAGATGAGTGCAATTGTACTATGAAGACCTATAAGACCTTCTAGGACTAACACCCACAAAAGATGTCATTTTCATTACAGAGGACTGGAATGCAAAAGTAGGAAGTAAAGGGATACCTGGAGTAGTAGGCAAATTTGGCTTTGGAGTACAGAATAAGCAGGGCAAAGGCTAACAGAGTTTTGCCAAGAGAGCACACTGGTCATAGCAAACACTCTCTTCCAATAACACAAGAGAAGACTCTACACATGGACATCACCAGATGGCCAACACTGAAATCAGATTGTTTATATTCTTTACAGCCGAAGATGGAGAAGCTCTATACGGTCAGCAAAAACAAAACCGGGAGCTGACCATGGGGGATCATGAACTCTTTATTGCCAAATTCAGACTTAAATTGAAGAAAGTAGGAAAAACCACCAGACCATTCAGGTATGACCTAAATCAAATCCCTTACAATTATACAATGGAAGTGGCAAATAGATTCAAGGGATTAGATCTGATAGACAGAGTGCCTGAGGAACTATGGATGAGGTTCGTGACATTGTACAGGAGCTGTCTCTTATACACATCTAGATGTGTATAAGAGACAGGGGAAGGCTGAGCTGCATTTGACTCTTAATCCACTAGATGGAGGTAGAGGAATGCAGAATAGTATCCCTGGTTGTTTATCAGGTTGTGCAGAAGTTAAGGGGGAAGCTTACCTGTCATTAAGTAACATGACAGGTTTTATCTCAGACAGAATGCATGAATCTCATTCCTTCGAACACTGGTGGAAAATACTGGCTTGAAGTCTAAGATTGTTGCAAGATCTTTAGTTTAGTTCAATCACTCAGTCATGTCCAACTCTTTGTGACCCCATGGACTGCAGCACGCCAGGCTTCCCTGTCCATTACCAACTCCCAGAGTTTACTCAAACTCATGTCCATCGATTTGGTGAACCCATCCAACCATCTCATCCTCTGTCGTCCCCTCCCTTCCTGCCTTCAATCTTTCCCAGCATCAGGGTCTTATCAAATGAGTCAGTTCTTTGCATCAGGTGGCCATACAAAGTATTGGAGTTTCAGCTTCAACATTAGTCTTTCCAATGAACACTTAGGATTGATCTCTTTTAGGATGGACTGGTTGGCTCTCCTTGCAGTCCAATGGACTCTCAAGAGTCTTCTCCAATACCACAGTTCAGAAGCATCAGTTCTTCAACACTCAGCTTTATAGTCCAACTCTCACATCCATAAGTGACTTCTGGAAAAACCGTAGCTTTGACTAGATGAACCTTTGTTGGCAAAGTAATGTCTCTGCTTTTTAATATGCTGTCTAGGTGGATCATGGCTTTTCTCCCAAGGAGCAAGCGTCTTTTAATTTCATGGCTGCAGTCACCATCTGCAGTGATTTTGGAGCCCCCACTCCCCAGAAAATTCTGTCACTGTTTCCATTGTTTCCCCATCTATTTGCCATGAAGTGATGGGACCAGATGTCATGATCTTAGCTTCTGAATGTTGAGTTTTAAGCCAATTTTTTCAGTCTCCTCTTTCACTTTCATCAAGAGGCTCTTTAGTTCTTCTCTTTCTGCCATAAGTGTGGTGTCATCTGCATATCTGAGTTTATTGATATTTCTCCCGGCAACCTTGATTCCAGTTTGTGTTTCATCTAGCCTGGCATCTCGTGTGATGCAATCTTCATATAAGTTAAATAAGCAGAGTGCCAATATACAGCTTTGACATACTCCTTTCCCTATTTGGAACCAGTCTGCTGTTCCATGTTCAGTTCTAACTGTTACTTCCTGACGTGCATACAGATTTCTCAGGAAGCAGGTCAGGTGGTTTGGTATTGCCATCTGTTTCAGAATTTTCCACAGTTTATTGTGATGCACACAGTCAAAGGCTTTGGCATAGTCAGTAAAGCAGAAGTAGATGTTTTTATGGAACTCTCGTGCTTTTTCGAGGATCCAACAGATGTTGCCAATTTAATCTCTTGTTCCCCTGCCTTTTCTAAATCCAGCTTGAACATTTGGAAGTTCATGGTTCACGTACTGTTGAAGCCTGACTTGGAGGATTTTGAGAATTACTTTACTAGCGTGTGAGATGAGTGCAATTGTACTATGAAGACCTATAAGACCTTCTAGGACTAACACCCACAAAAGATGTCATTTTCATTACAGAGGACTGGAATGCAAAAGTAGGAAGTAAAGGGATACCTGGAGTAGTAGGCAAATTTGGCTTTGGAGTACAGAATAAGCAGGGCAAAGGCTAACAGAGTTTTGCCAAGAGAGCACACTGGTCATAGCAAACACTCTCTTCCAATAACACAAGAGAAGACTCTACACATGGACATCACCAGATGGCCAACACTGAAATCAGATTGTTTATATTCTTTACAGCCGAAGATGGAGAAGCTCTATACGGTCAGCAAAAACAAAACCGGGAGCTGACCATGGGGGATCATGAACTCTTTATTGCCAAATTCAGACTTAAATTGAAGAAAGTAGGAAAAACCACCAGACCATTCAGGTATGACCTAAATCAAATCCCTTACAATTATACAATGGAAGTGGCAAATAGATTCAAGGGATTAGATCTGATAGACAGAGTGCCTGAGGAACTATGGATGAGGTTCGTGACATTGTACAGGAGGCAGGGCTCAAGACCATTACCAAGAAAAAGAAATGCAAAAAAGGTAAAATGGTTGTCTGAGGAAGCCTTACAAATAGCTGAGAAAAGGAGAGAAGAGAAAGGCAAAGGAGAAAAGGAAACATATATCCATTTGAATGCAGAGTTCCAAAGAATAGCAAGGAGAGATAAGAAAGCCTTCCTCAGTGATCAATGCAAAAAAAAAAAAAAAAAAAAAGGAAAACAATGGAATGGAAAAGACTAGAGATCTCTTCAAGAAAATTAGAGATACCAAGGGAACAACATTCATGCAGAGATGGGCACAATAAAGGACAGAAATGGTATGGATCTAACAGAAGCAGAAGATATTAAGAAGAGGTGGCAAGAATACACAAAAGAACTGATCAAAAAAGATCTTCATGACCAAGACAACCACGATGATGTGATCATTCACCTAGAGCCAGACCTCCTGGAATGTGAAGTCAGATGGGCCTTAGGAAGCATCACTACGAACAAAGCTAGTGGAGGTGACAGAATTCCAGTTGAGCTATTTCAAGTCCCAAAAGATGATGCTGTGAAAGTGCTGCACTCAATATGCCAGCACATTTGGAAACTGAGCAGTGGCCATGGGACTGGAAAAGATCAGTTTTCATTCCAATCCCAAAGAAAGGCAATGCCAAAGAATGCTCAAACTACCACACAATTGCACTCATCTCACATGCTAGCAAAGATCTTTTGATTTTATGCAAAAATTATATTCTGTGTCATCCTTAAATAGCAGTCCCTACCTTTGCCTGATTTGGGCATTTTTTCCAGTATTTTTGCAGTTGAAACTACTAAAGGCCTTTGCTTTCAGCCCATGCCAGCCCCAAATCCCAAGGAACTCCTCACAGCAGGAGGGGTAGCAGCTGCCTCTGTGTAGGTAGGTGCCTTTCATCAGCAGAGTTGTGGTCCTACATGGGAAGCTTCTGGTTTCTCAGGGGGTATTAATTTCTGCCTCTTACTAAGAGTCCCATGATTAAGAAATTCACAGAAGAGGAAAATGATTTAGATGCTGGTTCAGGGCTTCCCAGGTGGCACCAGTGGTAAAGGACTCACCTGCCAGTGCAGGAGACTGACGAGACACAGGTTCCATCCCTGTGTTGGCAAGATATCCTGGAGGAGGGCACAGCAACCCATTCCAGTGTTCTCTCCTAGAGAATACCTTGGACAGGCGGGGGTACAGTCCATAGGGTCGCAGAGCTGAACAGGAGTGAATGGTTTAGGACACATGCACAGGCAACAAATAACAGTCATATTGGAATAGTGACCAAGACTAAATTACCCACAATTGGTAAGATACTTGAGCGCAACTGGTACTCCAACTTTCTTTTTATTTCAACTAGTATTCCTTCCTTTCTTCCGTTTACCTTCTCTATCCTGCTCATTCTTCCCCACTTCCTCTCTGTTTGTGTCTCCCCTACCCTTTCTGTTTCTCTCCGTCTCTCCCTTTCTTTCTCTTCTTTATGGTCCGGAAGATCTTGGATCTGGAACCCGAAGGGTGCCCTTCCAGCTTTGGATTCTCCCACTCTGTTTTCTCTCTGCTTTCACTTTGTCTTGGATTGTACTTGGCCCTGTATTGAACTCCTCCTCTGATGGACACCTTGGTACCCAATCCTCTGTCCTCTGGCTGGAGGCTACAGTCCTATAAATACAAATAGCCCCCTTAAATAAAACCGTCCATCTTGTTCCTATGCCTCTGCCCCTAGAGTGTATCTCCTAATGTGTAGATACTGTCTGGGTCATACCTGAACCTTTTAATGAAATGTAGGGCCAAATAAATAACCCTGGGAGTAGGAAAGAAAGGAAAGGTGGCAGACAGAATGTGAGACATTGTCTCAGCTGGGACTGTTTCAAAAAAGATAATATTTTGGTGCCGTCTATTTTATTTTAAAAATGTGTATGAATTACATATTAGACTGATATGCATTCTTTTTTGTTTTAATATATTGAAGTATATTTTGTTACTTTGTCATTGTGCAAAATTGTTCTAGGAAGGTTTATCCTGTTTATCCTGTGACTTTGAGTCCTTGTGGCCAAACCAGTGGTTACTCCTCACATTTGAATTTTTCAGTTAAGCTTAGATAGGAGCAGTGGTAAAGATGATAGGTTTTGGAGTTAGACTGAACTAGGTTTATCCCGGCTCCTCCAGCATACTTGTTGTGTGTATCCATAGGTACAAGCAGGCCTCTCTCAGCCTCATTTTTCCCATCCATGAGAAGGAATAATTGTGACCACATAGAATTGTTGTGAAGGTTAAATGATAGAATGTGCACAGAAAGACAGAAAGTGTAAAAAGCACTTAGTATGGTACTGATACAGAGCAAGCTAATAAACATTACCAGTGTAGGAACAAGTCATCTGGATATTACACTGAACCATTCATGTGTTCTCGTTTACTGCATGTAAACAATCTGGTCTTTTCAATGGTACCAAGTTAAGCATGGCTTTCTATGATGTAAAGGAAACCAGGAAATATCAGAGTTGCTTTAGTGTTGTTCCTTGTGGTTTGTACTTCTCTCAGTTATTGTTGTTGTTTAGGCACTCAGATGTGTCCAACTCTTTGCGGCCCCATGGACTGCAGCACGCCAGGCTTCCCTGTCCTTCACCATCTTCTGGAGCTTGCTCAAACTCACGTCCATTGAGTCAGTGATGCCATCCAACCATCTCATTCTGTTCTCCCCTTCTCCTCCACCTTCAATCCTTCCCAGCAGGGTTTTTTCTAATGTGTCAGCTCTTCGCATNGTCCTTCACCATCTTCTGGAGCTTGCTCAAACTCACGTCCATTGAGTCAGTGATGCCATCCAACCATCTCATTCTGTTCTCCCCTTCTCCTCCACCTTCAATCCTTCCCAGCAGGGTTTTTTCTAATGTGTCAGCTCTTCGCATTAGGTGGACAAAGTATTGAGTTTCAGCTTCAGCATGAGTCCTTCCAATGAATATTCAGGATTGATTTCCTTTAGGATTGACTGGCTTATCTCCTTGAAGTCTAAGGGACTCCAAGAGTCTTCTCCAGCACCATAGTTCAAAAGCATCGGTTCTTCAGTGCTCAGTCTTTTTTATGGTCCAACTCTTACAACCATACAGGACTACTGGAAAAAACAGAGTTTTGCCTATATGGACTTTTGTTGGCAAAATGATGTCTCTGCTTTTTAATACGCCATCTAGGTTTGTCATAGCTTTTATTCCAAGGGGCTAGTGTCTTTTAATTTCATGGCTGCAGTCACTATCTGAAGAGATTTTGGAGCCCAAGAAAATAGTCTACCACTGTTTCCATTGTTTCCCCATCTATTTGCCATGGTGTGATGGTGCTGGATGCCATGATTTTAGTTTTTTGAATGTTGAGATTTAAGCCAACTTTTTCACTCTCCTCTTTCACTTTCATCAAGAGGTTCTTCAGTTCCTCTTTGCTTTCTGCCATAAGGGTGGTATCATCTGCATATCTGAGGTTAATGGTATTTTTCCCTGCAATCTTGATTCTAGCTTGTGTTTCATCTAGCCCAGCATTCCACATGATGTATTCTGCACAGAAGTTAAATAAGCAGGGTGATAATATACAGCCTTGATGTACTCCTTTCCCAGTTTTGAACCAGTTCATTGTTCCATGTCTGACTTCTCTCAGTAAGACAACCTATATAAATGAAACATTGTCATTTTGGAGTATGGAATGAAAGTGGAGTGAGAACAGGGCTTATTTTTTACTCTCATAGCTTAACTTCTTGGTTCTGCAGTGGTCAGGATCAGCTGAAATTTGGCAGCTAGTTGGCGCTAAAGCTTTTAAGGAACCTGACATCTTGGAATGTGAAGTCAAGTGGGCCTTAGAAAGCATCACTACGAACAAAGCTAGTGGAGGTGATGGAATTCCAGCTGAGCTGCTTCAAATCCTGAAAGATGATGCTGTCAAAGTGCTGGACTCAATATGCCAGCACATTTGGAAAACTCAGCAGTGGCCGCAGGACTGGAAAACGTCAGTTTTCATTCCAATTCCAAAGAAAGGCAATGCCAAAGAATGCTCAAACTACCGCACAATTGCACTCATCTCACATGCTAGTAAAGTAATGCTCAAAATTCTCCAAGCCAGGCTTCAGCAATATGTGAACCGTGAACTCCCTGCTGTTCAAGCTGGTTTTAGAAAAGGCAGAGGAACCAGAGATCAAATTGCCAACATCTGCTGGATCATGGAAAAAGCAAGAGAGGTCCAGAAAAACATCTATTTCTGCTTTATTGACTATGCCAA
>SJYX01018426.1:241990-253174 GCA_006410675.1 Oreotragus oreotragus
TTTTTTTTTTCCTCCTCTTTAAAATGTGAGGAAGAAACTGCCACCTCTGCATTACTGAAGGGAAAATTATTGCCCCAAAGTCACAAGCCGCTTAGGCAGTGGCCTCGGGAGGAGTTGACGGTGGGTGGTAAGTGGTGCTGAGAAACTGACCTAGGTGCTAAGGCTAGTGGCTGCTCTGTCCCCTCTTCTGAGCTTAGCTGTGTTGTCTCCCATCCCATCTGCCTATGAGTTTCTTGAGGGCAAGAATCATGCTTCTTTTATGTTTGTGTCCCCAGATCCTAGCAGCAATGGTTTTCCATTGTTGCTGTAACAAATCACCACAAACTTAATAGCTTGCTGCTGCTGCTGCTAAGTCACTTCAGTCGTGTCCGACTCTGTGTGACCACATAGACAGCAGCCCACCAGGCTCCCCCGTCCCTGGGATTCTCCAGGCAAAAACACTGGACTGGGTTGCCATTTCCTCCTCCAGTGCATAAAAGTGAAAAGTGAAAGTGAAGTCATTCAGTCCTGTCTGACTGTTTGTGACCCCATGGACTGCAGCCTACCAGGCTCCTCCGTCCATGGGATTCTCCAGGCAAGAGTACTGGAGTGGGTTGCCATTGCCTTCTCCACTTAATAGCTTAAAACAGCACAAATTTATTATCTTATATTTCTAGAGACCAGAAGTCTGAAATTAAGCTAACTAGGCTACAGTCAGGTGTTGGCAGGATTGAGTTCCTTTTGGGACACTTACGGGAAGACTCCACATTCTTCTCTTTTCCAGATTCCAGAGGCTTCCCACATTCTTTGGCTTGTGGTTTCCTTCCATCTTCAAAGCCAGCAGGGGCTGGTTGAGTCTTTTTTACGTTGCATCACTCTGACACACCCTCTTCTGCCTCTCTTCCCCATTTGTAAGAATGCTTGTGATTAAATTGGACCTAACCAGATAATTCAAGATAATCTTTCCATCTCCAGGTCAGCTGATTTCACAAACTCAATTCCATCTGCAATCTAAATTCTGCTTGGACATTTAACCAAACATATTCATAGATTCTTGAAATTAGAACCTGGGCATATTTTTTGCTGTGTCTATGTGTATGCATGTAGCATTATTCTGCCCACCACAGTAGCATAGCATCTGACTTATGTTAGGAGGTAAATTTGCAGAATGAATGGACAGGGTCTCTTGTGAGTGTGAGTGGCTTTAAGTCTCAGGGCTGTGAAAGCAGTGGTGATTGGGAGGTTGGGAGGTGGTGAGGAAGAAATTCCCTGGTAAGAATGGAGGGCTTCAGCTGTAGAGCATCAGGGTTGATTTCACTGTTGGGGGCCAGTAGGGCAGACTGACTGTGAGGTGACCCCCAGAAAATCCAACCTCCTGGTGTTGACAGATTTGTTCCATGTTCCACTTTTTANGCTGTGAAAGCAGTGGTGATTGGGAGGTTGGGAGGTGGTGAGGAAGAAATTCCCTGGTAAGAATGGAGGGCTTCAGCTGTAGAGCGTCAGGGTTGATTTCACTGTTGGGGGCCAGTAGGGCAGACTGACTGTGAGGTGACCCCCAGAAAATCCAACCTCCTGGTGTTGACAGATTTGTTCCATGTTCCACTTTTTACTTTAGGTAGGACCCATGACTTGCTTCTAAGCAATAGAACCTGGCAAGATGATGAGATATCACTCTCATGATTAGGTTATTTATGTGGTAAAGGTGATTGTCATTTCTGTAATTATCTTACATTATATGACTTTGGTCTTAGTAGATTGGGTCTGGGGACTTTTATTGTGCACCTGATGAAGTAAACAGCCATGTGGAAGTCCGTATGGCAGGTAGCCTCCAGGACCTGCCAATACCTAGTAAAAAGCCAGGGCCCTTGGTAGTAGAGTCAAGAGGAAATGAACCTGTGATCAGCTTGAATTCTGGAAAAGGCAATGGCACCCCACTCCAGTACTCTTGCCTGGAAAATCCCATGGACAGAGGAGCCTGGTAGGCTGCAGTCCATGGGGTTGCTAAGAGTTGGACATGACTGAGCGGCTTCCGTTTCACTTTTCACTTTCACGCATTGGAGAAGGAAATGGCAACCCGCTCCAGTGTTCTTGCCTGGAGAATCCCAGGGACGGGGGAGCCTGGTGGGCTGCTGTCTATGGGGTCGCACAGAGTCGGACATGACTGAAGCGACTTAGCAGCAGTAGCAGCAGCAGCAGCAGCAGATTCTTTCTCAGTTGAGATTCCAGATGGGAATGCAGCCCAGCCAACACTTTAATTTCAGCCTGTAAACCTGGACCTCAAACCCAGTTAAGCTGCTCTGACTCCTGAGCTACAGAAACTTTGAAATAATAGGGACTGTGTTTTAAGCTGCTAAATTTGTTTTAATTTGTAAATAGAACAAGAAAACTCTTGCAGGCCATTTGGGAATCACATGAGAGATGGAGATGGATCTCTTCTGTCCATGCTTGTGGGGAAAAGAGCCCCTGACTGTAGGTGTACCTCCACTTTACAACTGAATAAAGATGAGAAAGAACAAGTTGTTACTCATTACTCTTTATCCAATGGTCAGTAAGAAATACAGGAAGAGAGCCTGTTATTCTGACTTATGCTGAGCTTCCTCCCAGCCCTTCCAGAGGCCATGACTTGGAATTGGAGTTCATAGCAGGGGACTTTGCTTCATGTACCCTCATGACAGTATTCTGAAAGAAGATTTTTGGGCTTTTATTTTCTTTCAGACAGAATCACAGAGAGAGGTACCACTTATCTATAATCGTGGTAAAGATTCAGGTTGATATCTGGGCATGAATGAGTAACATTCATTAAGCTTAGTGGTCAAGTTCTTAAAAGTTTTACTCACTGAATGTATTGTTTAACATCCCTGTCCTGTAGCTATAAAGCTCAGTCAAAACTCAGCTTGGATTTTCAAAAAAAACTTCTTTGAAGAGGCTATTTTAAATTCATCAGTAGCATTTGATGAATTTAAATGACCAATTTTTATATATGCATATTACTTTAATATCTCCTCCCTATCACTCACTCTCCTCATCTCATAGATAGGATTATTGAGTGCAAAAAGATTAAGTGAACTGTTCCACCTGCTTATACAGCTAATTCTCACTAGAATCCAGTTTCCAAGCTTAGAGTTTCATATTGTTTTCACATATAAATTCTAGAATCAGAAATTATGAAAGGTGGTAACAGTCTTATAGCTAAGTCCATATCCCTGCTTTGAACAGAACCAGATATGCCTAAAACATTCATTCCAGACATGTAATGATCTTTCTTTACAAAAAATTCCAATGTAAGTGATAGGATTCTTTGATGCCTCAGCTTTGATTTCAATTGATATCTGCTGGCACTTTGAGCAATAATTATCTTTATCTTTCTTGGTTAGATATTGATTATAGTCAGGAGTGTGGTACTATTTTTCACAGATCTATGGACTCCTATTTTGGACTAAAGGACCAAGGACAAGCGGGTTTGGAGTCACATCATATTTGCCCTGGTTTGGGGCACCAAATATGGATTTGGAGTAAAGCTAAAAGAGGGGCATTTGTGGGCTGAGCATCAAGACAGGTTTGATATGGACTTCCTCTGTTCCCTGGTGGCTCGAATGGTAAAGAATCTGCCCGCAATGTGAAAGATTCGAGTTTGATCCCTGGAACAGGAAGATCCCCTGGAAAAGGAAATGGCAACCCACTCCAGTATTCTTGCCTGGAGAATTCCATGGACAGAGGAGCCTGGCGGGCTACAGTCCATGGAGTCGCAGAGTTGGACTGAATGACTAATACTTTCATTTTCTTCTGTGAGAGCATGAAGAGTGTAAGTGTGGTATGTGGATTAAGAGCTACTAGGTTTCTTGATGCTGGCTTGGAAGGGGATGAGGTTCTGGCATAACCTCCTTCCAGAGCTAAACAGGGCATCACAGAATGTTAGAACTGGAAGGCACTTTGGAGTTTACCTTGTTCAATCTGACATTAATGGACTCAGGCTTAGAAAGATGACTTGCCCAAGAATATATAACAAATCGGTTAAGGCTTAGCACTTGGAACCTCCTAATAGTCATAACTTTCATTTGTTTTTATTTTATATCTTTACTACTTCTATGTTTTTAATCCACCCCACTCAGTTATTGATACAACACATACACATATGCACATGCATGCAGACATACACACATCTTTCCCTACCAAATTACTGGAGGGTGGTGGTGCTGATAGTCAAGGTCCAAATACACAAAAATGTTTTGAATGCTTCTCATGGAAGTAGCATGATAAAGTAGAGAGATACCTGAATTTGGAGTGAGAAGACCACGACTTGCCTTCAGGTTCTCACAAACCCATAAACATAGGGGAAGCAGCTTTTTTTGAGTCTTGTTATTTTATTTTTTTTCATCTGTAAAATGCAGATAAACAGTTAAAGGTGAGAACAGTGGATGAATGGCTTGGGGGATTCTCAGAGTGAGGCTAGGACAGTGGGATCCAGTGATAATATTGCTGGGAGTTTGGTTACCTTGAGAGCTGCCTTGAGAGAGCTTTGTATACTCCAGTGCTACACAAATGTGTAATATTACTCCCATGTACTGGACACTATGGTAGATATAGGACAAATGTTGCTTGAGATATAGCCTTTACCTCCAGTAAAGTTATACTAAAGTTATAACCTTAGGATAAAAGAGGGCAAGCATATGCTGAATGACCAATGAAGAGTGAGGGTAAATACTTAGAACTGAGATGATTATGAAAGGGGGCAACTGAGGGAGACTATCAGGAGTTATGACTTAGGCTGGGTCATGAAGGAAAGTAGTAGACTGGAGGGGGACACTTTAGCAGGTAGAAGATGTTGAGCCAACACATGGAAAAGCTCAAGGAGTGCTGAATATACAGAAGAGAAAATGTGTAGAATAATATTTACAAGAGTAGAATTAAGCCGTGGTGGATATTTACATCTAAACCTTCTTTTTGTTATGCAGGCAATAGGGAGCCATGGGTGACTATGGAGCAGGATTAACTTGTCCAGAGTGTTGGTTTAGGAATGTCCCTTTTGGGGGGGTGTACATTGGTTAGTAGTAGAGGGCACTGGCAGAGAATTGCTTATGCTTTTCTCTGCCTCAGCACTTCAGGAGCATTTGTTCTGCTGACTTTTGATAATGACTCTTAAAAAAGGTTGAGATTATACCAGGCTCCACTTGGAAATGATTTCTGATTTGCCTCCTTCCCCTACTCCTGCATAGGTCTGAGAGTCCTGCTCCTTACTAAGCTGCACAAAACCACAGGGATGATTGCTTTGTTGTAGTTTGGGGCCAAATGACTCGATTGACTAGCAATCACATCACAGACGACAGATAACAAAAAGATCTTTTTTTTTTTTTCTTCAAAGTAAAAAGAAAGGAGATAGAACCAGAAATCCTCATAACAGAAAAGAGACCTATTAAGATTACCAAATCCACTTCTAACATAGAAGAATTTTTTACTCCTCTGAATGCTTTTTGTATTTTATATCCTCTTTGTATGAGTAATGGCTATTTTACCACTTCTGGTGAAAGATTTTTCAATAGGTTAGTTGTTTCACTTACTACCATTGACGTTTTTCTGATTTTTAACTGAAATATCCATATAATAAAAATCTTGGTAATATTCCTGATGCCCATTATGGAAGGAGCATTATTTGAATGAATATGGAAATAATGTTTTCATATTAGGTGCTTACATTCGTAATCTTAAAATCTATAATCAATGAGAATACATTGTATATATTTTGAACTTTTTTCTTTCCAAAGTAGACTAGTCACTAATCCAGGATCGAATTGGGAGAAAAAGAATTAGTGTGCTTCCAATCACTGACGTGATGAACAACTATGAAAGTAATGGAGAAAGAGAAGAATAATTTAGTGAGATTTTACTTTTGTTCAAGTCAAAAGAAGAGAAGACAGAGTGCTTCATTAACTTTCTATAAAATTAAAGATGATTTTGAGTTGGAGAACATTTCTCTGTGATTGATGCGATATGCTTCCTTCCCCTTAGAAATCATCAAGGCCTTTGGCTTAGATTTAAGTAATGACATTTTCAAAGACAAGAAACTTTCAAAATCAGAGAAAATTTTGAAAGGCATTCAAACTCTTTACTTCTCTTTGTTCTACATTAACTGTTCATTAGATTGATCATAGTCTCTAGTCCTTTCTTATTCACCAACATATAAGTCTAAGTGTGTGTTATTTGCCTCATCTGAAAAATTAGGTTGACACTGCCAATATTCATTTTAGTGATGTTAGGAAAAAAAATTACATGGTAATGAAGGTCTTATAGTTTCAAAATGCTCTACATATTATTAATAACAGAAATTAATTCACATTACTCTATTCTGATGACATGCTTTGTCAATTGGAGAGTACTTCTAAATGTTAAGAATTGAAGGCTCAGAGAAGAGGGGCTGTTTTTACTATTATTACTGTTTGTTATTCTTTTTTGATGTTTGGGTAGCCTTGGACAAGTCACTGAACTTCTCTTACCACCCTGTATACCTTTCATGAAGAGTGTGTAAGTATAAACCCCCAATTCTGGTGTGCTTACCCCCACAAACTCTAAATACCTGCCTCACAACATTCCTTTACCAGTAAAACATGGAATAGAACATATTAAAAGATAGCTTTATTACACTGTTTGTGCCATGAGCTGGCATCTCTGATGGGTGCCCCATACCCATACCCCTCTCAGACCTAGAGAGAGGAACAGTATGTTGTGTCTCCACATGCTTACACTGTTTTGCTGATCCTGGCCTTGAGACTGGAGTTCCAAGCCCACCAGGCCACCAGTAGCATCATAGGGCTGTCTGTTGTGACTGAAGACACTCGTGATCCTTAGGAAACTCTTTTGTGGCTGTCTGTGGCCTTGGCTTTGACATCAAGCAGCAGGGTATGGTGGTAGCAGCCAGGGAGTGAAGGTTTTGAGCACTCCAGATCTGCTGAAAGAGTAAACCCACAGCTCAAGGAAATTACTATCATAAGCTTCACATTTACCACAAAGTTGTGAGGAGCCAAAGAGTAACAACAGGCCAAAAGACATTAAAATTATTAACTGCTATGGGGAGGTAACACTGATTGAGGATCTGTTTTCAACAGCAACCTTGCAATTTTCCTTTTTAATTCATTTGATTTCTCAGTGAAGCAGAAATAACCATTGTAACCATCCCTTGCTCCAGCCCTCCAGGAGATGACTTTGATATCCTCATACAGATAATTCCAGACTAATGCAGGGAGAAGCTCAGGGGAGTATTTGCAATGAAGAGAATTAGAAAATGTAACAAAACTGTAAACCATCATAATGAAAATCAAAGAAGAACCCTGGATTCTAGGGAGAAATGGTAAAATACTCCTTTTACCAAAATAAATATACAGCTTTGGGATATCCCAATTTGGAAAACTTTTTGTGAGCTTCATAATTCTTTTGTTTCACTTCTTAGTAATAAAGAGAGAAATCAATTTGCCATAAACAATTCCAAGGGCAAGAGAAAGCATGAATAGAATTTCAAAGTTGTTTTGTTTTGGGTGTGGTAGTGAGAAATTTTTAGAGACATTCTGAGAAAATCAAGTGGCTTGCAAAGAACCGACTAGTCTCAGGTTACAGTTTGGAGAGCAGAGATGGAGGCTCCATCATATAAATGCTGGGAACCAAACTGATT
Source organism: Oreotragus oreotragus (assembly GCA_006410675.1). NCBI lineage: Eukaryota > Metazoa > Chordata > Mammalia > Artiodactyla > Bovidae > Oreotragus > Oreotragus oreotragus. The sequence continues at coordinate 249,627 of SJYX01018426.1, forward strand.
GAGGGCTTCCCTGGTGGCTCAGAGTATAAAGCGTCTGCCTGCAATGTGGCAGACCTTGGTTCGATCCCTGGGTCAGGAAGATCCCCTGGAGAAGGAAATGGCAACCCACTCTAGTACTCTTGCCTGGAGAATCCCATGGAGGAAGCCTGGTAGGCTACAGTCCATGGGGTCGCAAAGAGTCGGACATGACTGAACGACTTTACTTCACTTCACTTGATCCACTGACCATCTGCCAAAATTTCTTTTTTCTTGACCTAGTCCAATTCCTTAAATTCCATGTCATGTAAAAAAAGAAGAGTTAAGATTATGAGTTCCCCAAGGTTTTCTCCAGTATTTATTTTCCTTAGTGAGCTCTCTTTTTAAAAAATTTTTATTTTATTATTTTTATCTAAAAAAATGTGCAGGTAATCACACAAGTAGAAAAAAAGAAAAGACAAAGAGAGACGAGTGATAGATCTTGCAAGATCCTTCCTTCCCACTCATTCAAAGTCAAGTTGTTTTTCAAGGCTGTCCTATTCAACATTCTCTGGGCAGCTTTTCTGAGATCACTTAAGAACCTCTTTAACTTTTCCTTCTCTGAATTTCTATCTTATTAATAATCTACCCCACACTAGTAGGATCAGTTTGAGTCATATACTTTCTAATCTTTCATAGATATGTATTAAGTAGTCATATATTGCAATGTGGAATTATAAACTCTGTGAGGGCAAGGACGTCTTACATTTCTCTTCTCGGCTAGTATGTTAGGCACATAATATATGCACTTGGATGCTGATAAAGACTGCAGAAGCTGAGAAAGTCAGTAAGTGATGGGGGCATTTAATACAAATTAAACATCACTCCCAGGTTGCTCAGTGGGTAAAGAATCCACTTGCAGTGCAGGAGAAGCAGGTTCGATCCCTAGGTCGGGAAGCTCCCCTGGAGGAGGGAATGACAACCCGCTCCGTATTCTTGCCTGGAGAATCCCATGGACAGAGGACTCTGGTGGGCTACAGTCAATAGGGTCGCAGAGTCGGACATAACTGTAGCAACTGATCATGCAAATACCACAGCACTATAAAATGAAGGGAACAGTTTTCAGATTCTAATAGAATCCCTGTCCATTCAACTTTATTCCTGAGCCGTGTTTCCTCTTGCGTTAAGTAGCACATTACTGGGCTAGACATGATTCTCCCATTTAAAAGCAACTATTTTGAATCAAGGAAAACAAAAGTAAATTCTGAGAAGGGAATGAGCAATAGTAGCAGGCTCAACATCCTTTTGTTAGAGGATTAAAGCATTAATCATCCTATTATCTGCTCTTTTGAGCTTTGCTAAAGTTGCTGAAGGTTGATAGGAATTAGTTTCAATTAAAGAACTTTAGAACTTTCCCTCTTATATCACCCACTGTTTTGGATTAAAAGAAGATGATGATGATAACATGGTCCTGATAGCCTAATTGAGGTTTCTTTCCACTTTTGCTAAGAAATTGTAGAAAAGGTCACTTTGGATTAAAAAAATTAAGGGCTTCACTGTCAGAAAGTATTACTAATGCATATAATTATGGTTTTAGATTATCAAGAAGGTCTAAAGACATTTTATTTTAATACTCACTATTCAATTGCGTTGGTGACATTTGCTAATAACCTAAGGAAGTTACCTACTGTGATGGTGAGTTTTGAGTTGTCAAGTTTAGCATTTTGTCATGCAATGGCAGTAATGTGTATAATGCACATAAAGAGAGCAAGAATCAATAAACATGTCAATTTAAAAATGTTAAAAACCTGAAATATTTCTCAATAACTCCATTAGGAAAGACAAAATGTAAGGACAGTAGCAGTTATTTCTTGACAAACTGCCCAATAGCGTCTTTGGCAAAATTGCCACATTTCACACTTAAAAAACTAGGAGAATCTTGGCAGATTAAGGTTGACAGGTAAACCAATTCTGCAAAGTAGTAAACAGGGCTGGGTTAATTGCTGTAGCTTCAGTATCTTTCAGAGTTGTGTTTTCTTACTTGGTGTACTGATTAAAAAATAAAAATTTCAGTATTTTTCCAGTCTTTAGAGAACTACCTGGTATGATTCAGAAAATATTGGATAATTATTCAGTCTCTGATATTTTCCAGTTATTCTTCAAGCATCCTTTCTGGATGGTGAGATGAAAAGCCCAGTGTTTTACTACCAGATGTTAGGTTTTTTGTGCATACAATTAAAACACTTGGTGGCCAGTTTATTTTGTTATTTGTAGAACAAAGAAAGATGACTCAGTTTAGAAGTTTCCATCTACTCCAGTATGAGGCTTTGGCTCAAAGACAGTGGTCTCAAGACTACTACCGAAGTTAATTTATTTATTGGGCAGACTGGGATTTTATGAATACACATTGAAAAAGTTGCTTTATTTTTTTCCTCATAAAAGTAACACATGTTCATTATACAAACTTGATTTGAAGAGGAAAACTAAGTTACTAAAAAAATTCTTCATAGGAAGAAAGCTATTGATATTTTAATTTTATTTTAAAAATTTTTTCTGTGCAGAGACTTTTTTAATATATAGTTGTCCATCCATATGTTCCATTTTGGACATTTTTTTTTTCAGCTGAATATTCTGACCTAACAATGTCTGATGTTAATTCAAATTACAGCTATTAATGAGTATGAGAGTTCTTTTGAGTGGGTGTTTCCTGACTTACTTAGCCATTATCATACTGTTGAATATTAAAATTTTCAATCAAAAAAATTTTCACTTTTCAAGTGAAAAGTTACAATTTTTCACTACTTTAGTAGAACTGAAACAGAAATCTCTTTTTCAGTGAATGTGGCTTTTTCTGGTATTTGGAGTGCTTTTCTATGGTTGGTTTGTTAGGGTAGAGTTTTTAGTCAAAGGGTATGATCATATAATGAGATGGTGAAATGGAGGCTTTGGCTGAGGTAACAAGGTACAAGATAACACAGGAGCTAAGACACAAGAAGCTAAAGTTTAAAGAGATTATTAAAAGCCAGTTACATTTGTCTTAATTCTCCTATAATGTCAAGAGTATGATCTGAGCCACAGTCAGCTCCTGGTCTTGTTTTTGTTGACTGTATAGAGCTTCTCCATCTTTGGCTGCAAAGAATATAATCAATCTGATTTCAGTGTTGACCATCTGGTGATGTCCATGTGTAGAGTCTTCTCTTGTGTTGCTGGAAGAGGGTGTTTGCTATGACCAGTGCATTTTCTTGGCAAAACTCTATTAGTCTTTGCCCTGCTTCATTCCGCATTCCAAGGCCAAATTTGCCTGTTACTCCAGGTGTTTCTTGACTTCCTACTTTAGCATTCCAGTCCCCTATAATGAAAAGGACATCTTTTTTGGGTGTTAGTTCTACAAGGTCTTGTAGGTCTTCATAAAACCGTTCAACTTCAGCTTCTTCAGCATTACTGGTTGGGGCATAGACTTGGATAACTGTGATATTGAATGGTTTGCCTTGGAAACGAACAGAGATCATTCTGTCGTTTTTGAGATTGCATCCAAGTACTGCATTTCGGACTCTTTTGTTGACCATGATGGCTACTCCATTTCTTCTGAGGGA
>SJYX01018426.1:256725-269842 GCA_006410675.1 Oreotragus oreotragus
TGAACTCCCTGATGTTCAAGCTGGTTTTAGAACAGGCAGAGGAACCAGAGATCAAATTGCCAACATCCGCTGGATCATGGAAAAAGCAAGAGAGTTCCAGAAAAACATCTATTTCTGCTTTATTGACTATGCCAAAGCCTTTGACTGTGTGGATCACAATAAACTGTGGAAAATTCTGAAAGAGATGGGAATACCAGACCACCTAACCTGCCTCTTGAGAAATCTGTATGCAGGTCAGGAAGCAACAGTTAGAACTGGACATGGAACAACAGACTGGTTCCAAATAGGAAAAGGAGTACGTCAAGGCTGTATATTGTCTCCCTGCTTATTTAACTTATATGCAGAGTACATCATGAGAAACGCTGGACTGGAAGAAACACAAGCTGGAATCAAGATTGCCGGGAGAAATATCAATAACCTCAGATATGCTGATGACACCACCCTTATGGCAGAAAGTGAGGAGGAGCTAAAAAGCCTCTTGATGAAAGTGAAGGAGGAGAGCGAAAAAGTTGGCTTAAAGCTCAACATTCAGAAAACGAAGATCATGGCATCCGGTCCCATCACTTCATGGGAAATAGATGGGGAAACAGTGGAAACAGTGTCAGACTTTATTTTTGGGGGCTCCAAAATCACTGCAGATGGTGACTGCAGCCATGAAATTAAAAGACGCTTACTCCTTGGAAGAAAAGTTATGACCAACCTGGATAGTATATTCAAAAGCAGAGACATTACTTTGCTGACTAAGGTCTACCTAGTCAAGGCTATGGTTTTTCCTGTGGTCATGTATGGATGTGAAAGTTGGACTGTGAAGAAAGCTGAGCATCGAAGAATCAATGCTTTTGATCTGTGGTGTTGGAGAAGACTCTTGAGAGTCCCTTGGACTGCAAGGAGATCCAACCAGTCCATTCTGAAGGAGATGAGCCCTGGGATTTCTTTTGAAGTAATGATGCTAAAGCTGAAACTCCAGTATTTTGGTAACCTCATGCGAAGAGTTGACTCATTGGAAAAGACTCTGATGCTGGGAGGAATTGGGGGCGGGAGGAGAAGGGGATGACAGAGGATGAGATGGCTGGATGGCATCACGGACTCGATGGACATGAGTCTGAGTGAACTCTGGGAGATGGTGATGGACAGGGAGGCCTGGCATGCTGCGATTCATGGGGTCTCAAAGAGTCGGACACGACTGAGCGACTGAACTGAACTCAACTGAAGTGTCAAGAGTATGAAAGGACCATGATTTGAATTTTAAAGGGTATTTTAGGTGCAAGTTCTTCATTTGTTGTGAGTCTCCCTTCTTCCTCTCCAAGGAAATGAATGTGGTGTGCTTGTAGCTTTCCTCACCTCACATAGTTTCGTAATACCTCTATGGATTTGAATGACATGTTAGGCCAATTTCTGACTCACACCTGAAAAATCTGAGAGGTGAGTGACTGTCTGACTAAATGCTGTGACAATGGTACACGGGAGATAGTGTCAAAATGGGAGAATTTGAATTCCCACCGTTTGTTCAGGAAAGGATCTGTGAAAATTTCTCAGGAGCCACATGTTGGCAGGTTCCATAAGAGAAAACAAACATAGCTTCATCTTCATTCTGTCCATCAAATGCTATTTGATATTGCAGCAGATTTTTGAATCCTGGAAATATATGTGACAAGCCTAACAAAAAGATACATTTGGTAGTACTGAGGATACTGTAGGTCTCTGAATACTTATGAAAGGCAAAGGAGAAAGAGGGAAAACAGAAACAGCTGCATTAAGAAGCAAATATTGAAAAATTTAGTTGAGTTTTGAGTTTGAGTGTTAAGTTTCAGGTAGCTGTGAGACATCCAGATGGGAGTGCCTGGCAGGTGGTGGGGTGCACAGGATGGAACTCAGAGAGACATTGGCTAGAAATGTGGATATTTAGAACATTGAAAGCCTGAGAGAATCTAAAGAGGGTGTAGAATAAAGTGAAAAGAAGGTCAAAGGCAGAATCCTGGCTTACAATAGCCTGAAAAAGATGAAAAACTAGCGAAAGAGACTGAGAAAGGAAAAAGAACTAGATCCAAGGAGATCCAGGACAGCATTGTCATCAAGTCTAGTTTGGGAAAGAATTCCAAGTGGGTCATAGTCAATAAGGAGGCCAAATAAGTTGGATTTTAAGATTAAGTTGTTTGGGGGGATTCTCTGGCAGCCCAGTGGTTACCACTCCATTCTTTCACTGCTGTGGGTTCAGGATTCAATCCCTAGTTGGGGAACTAAGACCCCATGTGAAAGTGAAGTGAAAGTCGCTCAGTCATATCCGACTCTTTGTGACTCCATGGGCTATCCAGTCCATGGAATTCTCCAGGCCAGAAGCCAAATGGCCAAAAGGCAAAACAAAAAGATTAAATAGTTTGGGGCAAAGAGTGGGACACTGATGATTGTATCTGGCTCATTCTCAGTATAACGATGAGGGCAGAGGCCTAACTGCAATGGATTGACTAGGGAATGGGTGGAGAAAGGGAGTCTAAGTAAAGACCATCCTTCCTAACATCTTGATTATGAAAGAAAAGGGCGATGTTATTCTAGTGAGAGAAAGATTTAAAAGATCAAGGAAAAGACTTGAACACACGTATAGGGAAGGTGTGAATGGAGTGCAGAAACAAAATAGAGGAGAGAGAAGAATTAACAAATTTGTCAAGATACTAGAGAAAACAAGGTGAGTTTAGATTAAAAGTCTCCAGCCCTTCTGAACTGGAAGCTTAAACAAATTAAGGAACATAAAGCAAGGAATGCTATGCGTGCATGCTAAGTTGCTTCAGACATGTCTGACTCTTTGTGACCCCATAAACCCTAGCCCGCCAGACTACTATGTCCATTCTCCAGGCAAGAATACTGAAGTGGGTTGCCATTTCCTCCTCCAGGGGATCTTCCCAACCCAAGGATCAAACTCCCATCTCTTATGTTTCCTGCATTGGCAGGTGGGTTCTTTACCACTGGTGCCATCTCTACAACCCTAGAAAAGAATGAAGTCATTCTTTAGCATCGGTATGGGACATTCTTTAGTATATACTGTGAATGCCAAAAAAAGGTAAATATTCTATCCTGCCAGGGCTATGACAAATGGTCATGTGAATTGTGTACTAATATGTGAATGACATGCCTCTGGATCTGCGTTGTGTGGTCTTTTAGGTGACATCCCTCTGGTGTGAGAGACAGTGCTTCACATTACCTTTGCTTCTTAAGATTCTTCATATTCTTTTATTCTGGTCAATATTCATAAGAGTACTCTTTTGATTATCTAACTTGCCACTTATATGTTTATTCAAGGATATTCAACAATCAGACGATGGATCAGAGACTCTGCTCTGCTTGATAACTGTTTTTAAATTGAACATTAATAAAGTGGTCTTCTGATGATAATTTGGTTCTTCATGTCACTTGATCACAAAAAGAGACTGTGTTGGCATGCTGACATGAGTGTTTCTGCCTGATGATTGGGCCTCTCTTAAATGAATATATCATCATTCTGGTGTATAATAGTGGTTGGTGAGAACTTGATTAATTAAACTTGATTAACCCCTCTGAGTTAGACCTACTTCAGTACACTAACAATACGATAGATCTCCCCCTGTTCTTGCAAGTTAGAGGCCAGTTTCTAGACTGTGGTGAATTCATTAAGCTCAGTTTTACTTGTTCAGGGAACTTCCCTGGTGGCTCAGACGGTAAAGTGTCTGCCTACAATGCAGGAGACCTGGGTTCAATCCCTGGGTCAAGAAGATCTCCTGGAGAAGGAAATGGCAACTCACTCCAGTATTATTGCCTGGAAAATCCCATGGATGGAGGAGCCTGGTAGGCTACAATCCATGGGGTCACAAAAAGTCAGACATGACTGAGCAACTTCACACTTACTTGTTCAGTTTCATTTCACATAGTCATCTGACTTTTTCCTATTGATGCTGTTAAAGATAAAATTATTCATGGTACTTGTAGAAGATGGTAGGAAAGGCTACTCAAGATGGGACTACTGCAGTAGGTGTAGGGACCACTGCAATGGGGTTTGCAGTTGGGGAATGAGATTAGGCTTAACCCCAAATGCAGCATGAGTAAGTGGGACTTTTTAGCCAAGCAGGAGGGTTAATGAATGAAAATTTACTAAGAAAAAACATCAGGAGTAAGGGGGGATTCTTGCTGAAGGCAGTCAAGGGTGATCAAACAGCACATGGAAAACGATCAGATACTAAGGGTGTTTAGTTACTGAGAATGGGACATTCTGGCTTAGACAGACTTAGCAGGATTTTTGCTAAAGTTGGACAAACCTAAGACCCAAAGTCAGGGCCTAGGTGAAAAAGGTCTCAGAACAGCTGGAGTACATTTGGTCAAGGAGAGAATCTTTGTTGTCACATTCCTATATGTATCCTTCTCAAACGATGGTCTCAGTTTACTGGTCTCAGTCTACTCAATAAAGAGGAAAAGTCATATGCTTTGGGGAGTGTAAGAGAGAGGAGGGGTGTGAATGTGTGGGATGGGGAGAAGAACTGAATTGGGTCATGAAAAGGATTACTGAGACTTGTTAAGGATGAAGCTAAGTTGTCCCAGTAAGCTAGAAACTGTTCCAATTTTTAAGTTTCACATCCCAGGAACTCCTTCACTTTGAGACAAGCCAGAACCGTTGGTCACTGTAGATATCACTGATATTGGAGACTAAAAATCTATAGAAAAAGGAATCTGTAGTATTCAATAATTTCTCCTAGAGGATTTCAGCAGCCAAGGAGTAGAGCCAAGAGGTATGGGTGTTTGGATTGATCCCACATAACAGGGAGTTTTAAAAAATATATATATAAATTTATTTATTTTAACTGGAGGCTAATTACTTTATTGTATTGGTTTTGCCATACATCGACATGAATCCACCACGGGTGTACACATGTTCCCCATCCTGAATCCCCCTCCCACCTCCCTCCCTGTACCCTCCCTCTGAGTCATCCCAGTACACAGGGAGGTTGCTGAAAAACAGATGACTGGTAGGGGATGTTGAGAGAGTTAAAATGATCCAGAGAGGGCAGACTGGGAGGTGAGGCTAGGTTGGTCCCTTCTCAGGGTAACAACTTGAGCCTGCATCTCCTGGGTCTGGTCTCTTGTCCAGATTCTTGGACTTATTTCTTATTTCTCAATGAATTAAAGCATGGAATAATTCTGTGGTAAGAGAGTTAGACACACAAGAGCAGAAGACCCTTCGGTAAAGAACACCAAACAGGTAGTCCTCCTCAATCATCATTTAAGATTCTGTAGAATCATGGAAAGCTAGAACTTGAAGAAACCTAACATTCTTCTGGTCTAGTTACTCCCCTGGACATCTTAAAGTTGTGTTTCCATAAAAAATGAGTAAGTAAAGATTGTTTGACATTTTCTCTCTAATTGTAAGAATGACTGACGCAATCACTGAAAGAGAAGTTCAGTTTGGTTAAGAAAACGGAAATTACCACACTGTTAGCCAGGTTATTGCAGTTGTCTTAACAATATTGCTTTAATACATAATATTTTGCTCTATGCTAAGAGAATATCAGACAGAATAAGAATTAGATTGGTTCTATGCTGTGTAGACTGAGATTCATGCCAGTTACATGTCTCCTGATAAAAGGATGTAAAGAACAAACTCATTGTTCAATATTGAATAATCTTGTGATCAGTGTGTCTAAACTAACAGTATGATTTGTTAATAAATTCAATTCAGAAGCAATTGTTAAGTGTCTCTTATTGTGTGTCAATACTTAGATGTCATAGGACAGAAATCAACAATTTATTTGACCTGCATGGGTTTGACAAGTGTGGTAGGCAGAATAATGTATCCCCACCCCCAAGCCCATTGTCCATGTCTTAATCCCAAGAATTTGTGAATATATTGTTCTATGCCTTCATTATCTGGCAAGAGGGAATTAATGTTTTAGATGGAATTAAGTTTGCTAATCAGCTGACTTTAAAGTAGTGATGAGATTATCCTGAATTACCTGGGTGGGTCCACTGTAATCACAAGGCAGGAAAAGAGGCAGAAAAGTTAGTGTCAAAATGATGCAATATGAGGGACTTACTGGTGGTTCAATGGTTAAGAATCCACCTTCCAGTAAAGGGGACATGGGTTCAGCCCTTGGTTGGGGAACTAAGATCCTACATGCCATGGGGCAACTAAGACTGTGCCACAACTAGAGAAAGCCCATGCACATCAACAAAGACCCAGTACAGTCAAAAATTTTTTTTAAAAAGGTGCAATATTAGAAAGCCATTGCTGGCTTTGAAGATGGAAGGTGAACAGTAGCCAAGGAATGCAGAAAGACTGTAGAAGCTGGAATTGACAGGAAAACAGATTCTTTTCTACAGCCTTCAGAAAGGAACACAGCCTCTGACACCTTGTTTTTAACCCAATGAGACCCATTTTAGACTTCTGACCACTAGAACCATGAGATAAGTTTGTGTTGTTTTAAGCCACTAAGCTTGTGGTAATTTGCTGTATCAGCAATAGGAAAATAAAATAGAGAAATGGAGGGGTGTCAGGAGACAACATGGAGTGGTGGCAGGTGGAAACCTGGAGAGTGCCTGCCCAACACATAGCTCCTGTTCAGTGCCAGCCAATATTTCTCATAGGGAATAAAAGTTCACAGTTTTCAATTTTTTCCAAATAAGGTGAAAATATAGATTTCTGTGTGAAAGTTATTATTTTTATTTAATTATTTGAAATTAATTCAAATAACAAAAATGAGTTGTGCATGTACAAAAATAGATCTATATGAGGATAGTCATCACAGTATTGTTGGTGTAGCAAAGACTGGACACAAATTAAATGCCTATCATGTATAAGTAAATACATTTAAATATATATGGGCTTCCCTGATAGCTTAATTGGTAAAGAATTTGCCTGCAATGCAGGAGACCCCAGTTCGATTCCTGGGTCAGGAAGATCCCCTGGAGAAGGGAAAGGCTATTCACTCCAGAATTCTGGCCTGGAGAATTCCATGGACTGTATAGTCTATGAGGTCACAAAAATGTTTTATATGTGTTTAAATATATATGATGAAAAACACACTTTAGTTAAGGCAATGAACTGTATACTCTAAACATGTTAAGTAAAAATGTAAAAGAGAAAAAAAAAAGATACAAAACAGAATGAGGTATGTAGCATGACATCTCATTTATTAGTACAAATATATAGCCATAAAATTAATATATGTAGTTTTGGTTCAGTTCAGTCGCTCAGTCGTGTCTGACTCTTTGCGACCCCATGAATCGCAGCACGCCAGGCCTCCCTGTCCATCACCATCTCCCGGAGTTCATTCAGACTCACGTCCATCGAGTCCGTGATGCCATCCAGCCATCTCATCCTCGGTCGTCCCCTTCTCCTCCTGCCCCCAATCCCTCCCAACATCAGAGTCTTTTCCAGTGAGTCAACTCTTCGCATGAGGTGCCCAAAGTACTGGAGTTTCAGCTTTAGCATCATTCCTACCAAAGAAATCCCAGGGTTGATCTCCTTCAGAATGGACTGGTTGGATCTCCTTGCAGTCCAAGGAACTCTCAAGAGTCTTCTCCAACACCACAGTTCAAAAGCATCAATTCTGCGGCTCTCAGCCTTCGTCACAGTCCAACTCTCACATCCATACATGACCACAGGAAAAACCATAGCCTTGACTAGACGGACCTTAGTCGGCAAAGTAATGTCTCTGCTTTTGAATATATTATCTAGGTTGGTCATAACTTTTCTTCCAAGGAGTAAGTGTCTTCTAATTTCATGGCTACAGTCACCATCTGCAGTGATTTTGGAGCCCCAAAAAAANATGTTCTCTAAGCCCGCTAACACATCGTAGGCACTAGGTGAATACTTATTAGCATCCTTGTTTTCCCTCCTCCTTCATGGAGTGAAATCCCTCCCATCCGCAGATTCTGAGAACTGTCATTTCCATTGGGCAGGCAGCTTCTCAGGGGTTCTGAAGATGATCTGACTGGCCTGCTGGCTCTCTTGTCAAGTACATTTGATCAGTGCATGAAGTGGCCTTTAAAAATGCTCTGTGCTTTGACAACATTCAGAATAGCAGACTTGGGAGGCAGATTGTTTCCTTGTAATTCAAGGAAACGTGTAATTCTTCAGCACTGAGCTTTCAGTAAACTTCACATTCCTCCTCTCTGGTTCTCCCCCCACATTTAGGACCAGGGGTGGTATAGACGTCAAGAATCCCCAAGGAGAACTGAAGGCTGGAAGGCGTTATGGGACTAAGAGGTCTACCATTGGATTTTCAGTCTTCCTCCTGGCGTCTCCCTTCTCAGTCAGCTAGGAAGCCGACTCCTGTCTCTGGGAATAAAGGGCTCCAAAAACATGGCCCAGACCAATAATCTGGAGCTAATGACCTATGTGTCCCCTGGAATCTGCTTTTGGGTGGCCATTGCTGCTAACCCTTTAACAATCCGGGAAGATGATAACACAGAGAGAGGGGGCAGATGGAATATTATGTTGCAAGCACTTGCTCCTATTAATATTCCCTGCTGCTGCTGCTAAGTCACTGCAGTCATGTCTGACTCCGTGCGACCCCACAGAGGGCAGCCCACCAGGCTCCGCCATCCCTGGAATTCTCCAGGCAAGATCACTGAAGTGGGGCGCCATTGCCTTCTCCAATGAATGAAAGTGAAAAGTGAAAGTGAAGTCACTCAGTCGTGTCGGACTCTTTGTGACCCCATGGATTGCAGCCCACCAGGCTCCTCCGTCCATGGGACTTTCCAGGCAAGAGTGCTGGGGTGTAATATTTACTGAACAACTGCTAAGTGTTAGGCTGTGTTGGGTATTTCTTTCCCTTTTTTCTACTTATCATGGAAACCCTGTGAGAATAACCTTATCCCTCATTTTACCAACCAGCAAAAGGACCCAGGAGAAGTAACTGCTTATGACTTCCCAGCAAGTAAGGGGTGGAACCACCTGTTACCCAGGGCAAAGCACCTTAGTCAAGATGAACTAGAAATTGTTATTCAAACCATCTACATATCACCTGTCATCTGCTTTATATTCTTGGGGCTTAAGGCATCTGCGTATCTTTTTCATTCCATAGGTGAGTTTAACCATCATGCAAGAATCTTTAAATCATTTTCATAAATGAGGTGGCTAAGGCCTTATCTTGCCTCATAATCTCTTCTGCAATATTCATGTCACTTTTAGAGAGCTCAGCTTGCATACCCAGAAAGTCACTGAGATGGATGACCTCAAGGAGCCTGGGCACACAGGATGTTACTTTCCCACCTATGCCCCAGGCGACCATCATAAATGATTCACAGATCTCATTTCCACCGAACCCACATGTGGCCCCAGATCTTGAAACAGCTCTTCAGGAAATCACAACCAATGAATTACAAGTTGGCATGGGGAACCGAATCCTATTTGCCATTGTCGAGTGAGGAGAATAGCTTCCCAGGTGGCTCAATGGTAAAGAATCTACCTGCCAGGCAGGAAATGCAGGTACAATCCCTAGGTTGGGAAGATCCTCTGGAGGAGGACATGACAATCCACTCCAGTGTTCTTGCCTGGAGAATCCCCATGGACAGAGGAGCCTGGTGGGCTACAGTCCATGGGGTCACAAAGAGTCAGACACGACTTAGCAACTAAAGAACAGCAAGAGTAAACAGAAGGCTGCACAGGGCCCTTCACCTCTGAGTTTCCGTGAGGCTCTGTGGTGTGGAGACTGCAGCTCACGCCACGGGAGCCCAGCCCGGCCTGGCCCGGCTGCCGGGGCCGGTCAGCTGCTGTCCCCAGGCCTCAGCCTCTTCCTCTTTCTCATGAGCTCTGAGGTCTCATGTTGGTCCAAGAACCTGTGATTCATGACACGTCACCTGATAAGGACTGGATACAAAGTGACTCCTCACAATTTGCATCCCAGGCCAAGAAGACTTCATCTAGGAGTAATGATGATGCCTCCCTTTAGGCTTATTAAAAGGAGTCTGTGCTGGGCATTTTAACCACAACATAAAATGCTGTTTGAGATGAGGCTCCAGTGAAAGACAATACAATTGCACAGACTCAGGATCAAAAGTGCCTCAAAAGTTATTTGTGTCATCTTACATTGACACCCCTCTATATACCAGGCCAAATGAAATAGTTTCTAAGTCTCTGCTGTATTCCTCCTGTGACAGGGAGATTCTCAAGGCAGCCTGACCCTCTTTTGGACACTTGAGTATTTGAAAGCTTTTTTGTATATTCTGGTATTACTTCACCTCCCTGGACCTTGAAACTTGGGCTCATACAGGGCCATCTAGTCCTTTTTCCTGCTTGATACATCATCGGGTATCTGAAGCTACTTTTCAGGTCTTATGTCTCTATAAGGCTTTCCCGGTGGCTCAGAATTGTAGAGAAACTGCTGGCAATGCAAGAGACCCAGGTTCAATCCCTGGGTTGGGAACGTCCCCTGGAGTAGGAAGTGCAACCCACTCTGTTATTCTTTCCTGGAGAATCCCACGGACAGAGGAGTCTGCTGGGCTAGAGTCCATGGGATTGCAAAGAGTCGGACACGACTGAGCAATTAGCACTTCATGCCTCTATACCCCTGTTCAGCCTCTGCCATGGGACCACCTTGTCTTTAAGCTAAAACATCCTCAGGTCCTACATCCTGCCAGTATTTCTCAGGTGACATGGTTCTGAGTATCCATGCCCTGGATATGCCTGGGGCTCTCTGCGTCAACATCCAGCTTGAACAGAGCCACGCAGGCATGATCTGCTCAAGGCAACATGAAACGGAGCTGGTAGGTGGCGGAGGGCCTGGGTCCTACAGTCCAGGGACTTGGATTTGGACCTCAGCTCTGTGTGACCTCGCGGGAGGGACTTTTCAGGACCTGAAATGCTGGGTCTGGAAGCGAGAGTGAAAACAGTACTTGCCTCATAGGGTTATTACAAGGATTAAGTTGGCTCCTGCGTGAAAAGCACACACAGGAAATGCTCAAGTAATATTAGCTATTACCACCCCATCTTCCTAGAAACAGTATTTCTGTTAGCACAGACTAAAGACATAATTACCCAGTTCCTACGAAAGTGCAGGTCCCTTGGAGCAGTTCTGTCACTTCTGGAATGGGGCATGGACCAGCGTGTGGTGGTGGAGAGGTTTGGACGGGGTCAGGACACCCAGGCAACTGATGGCCAGGGGGCCAGTAGCCAACTCTCCTTAGAGGCTCAGAAAATAAAATTCAGAGCAGAGAATGCTAAACCCTGGCCTGACAGAAAGCACCAGGGATATCTATGAACTTGTAAGACATTCATTATTTTATTTTTTTCTTTCCCATTTAGGGCTGTTCATCCCAGGGTATTCAAGAGCTTATTTAGGGCAAAGAATATGAGCTGGTAATGAGCTTTGGGATGCCCTCCTTCCACCCCTCTCCTCTGGCAGGGATCAGAGAAACAGCATGCAGGGCTGTCAGAGGATGGCGGGGAAGGCTGGCTTTGATTCCCTGTGAGCCACGCTAAGTCCTGGCCCAGCACGTCTTCTCGCCTCCAAGTTAGGAGCCAAATCCGGCTCTGAGCAGGGGATGAGGAGCCTTGGAATTCCAAGAAATCTCTCTGAGCTGTTTGAAGAACTTCTAACTTCACTCTGAAATGGCAAAGGATCCAGCAGAGCTCAGCGGGGACGAGGGCATTAGAGGAGGTTTATTATACCCAGGAGATGCCATTAACTCACGGCTTTCCCTGCTGGGCTCATCATAGTGGAGACGTGCTCTCTAAGAACGCCCAGGGGCATTTCATGACAATGGCAGCCACCGGGGTCCGGGCCCACTTTTGCCTAACCCTGAAGGTAGACAGGCAGGGTCGTTTTCCTGGCCTGCCTGGGACTGACTTTGGGGACTTTTGCATTGTTGATTCTCCAAATGTGGTCCGTGGACCACCGTCACCATCACAAGAAGAGTTACTTCTGAAAATGCAGATTCCTGAGGGCTTTTCCAGTCCTGCCAAGTCACACTCTCTGGGGTCGAGACCTAGGAGGTTACACGTGTAACCAGCTCAGTGGGTATTTTTCATGCTCCTTAGGGTTTGAGAGCCACTGCATCTAAATGCAGGACCACTTCTTACGTACTTATGCGTTCTGAGGCTGCTGCAGTTTTCAGAGCAGACAGGTTTACATAGGGAGGAAGTGAATGTGGACGGAAGGAGGACAGAGGTTGTAGAGATTCACACCTAGGTTGTATGCCGCTTACTAGGGTGGCTTGTCACACAGCCTTCCAGTGACTGCCAGACTTACTCAAGCCATTTCCAAACTAGCTCAGCAAGCTTCACTCAGGGCCATCTTTCAGCTCCTCAAACACACCAAGGTTATTCCCAGCCTTTGCTCTTGCTGGCCCTTCTGCCTGGAATCTCATTCTCCCAGTCTGTTCATGACCAACCCTCTCTCAATATTTGTGTTTTAGTTCAGAAGGCTGCCTCTTTGTCCTGTCTATCTAAGCAGACCTATCCCCTCACCGGATCTCTTTAGCCTCTCCATCGCATTTGTCATTTTTGAAATTTGGTTATCACCCACATCTTTCTGCTTATCGGATAGAGTGATTGCTGGGTTCTCAGTGCCTAGAACATAGTCTGGCATTAGTAGGCATTCGACAAATATTTGGTGATGGAGAGAAGGCACCACGTTTTCCGGCACCACGTCTTAAGGAACCGCTGCTGAGTGAGTGTTTAAATGCTCTCCAATCTGTGGCACTCAGAGACCCCTGTCTAGCTTTCCCACTATTCGCAGCCCCCTCCTTGGCATCCACGGCTGTCTGCGAGGTCCCTCTGGTTTTCCTTCCTCCCTTCTCACTCTGTTGGCACCATGAAGGTGGAGGCCTTTTCTCTGCCGTCAGGCCAGGGCAGAGCACTGTTGTCTAGCACAGTGGCCACTCAAGACACATTTGTTGACTGAGCAAATTAGCAATATAATATGCACTTTGTCCTAACAAATTGCACATCTAGTGACCTATCCTTAAGAGGTAATTACAGCTGCACCAAGCTGTTCACAGAAACACTTTTTAGTATAGCATAAAGCTATAAATAATGTAAAGTTCATCATTAGTTCATCAACTAATAAGCTGCAGTCTGGAAGAACATGGAGTTTTCAACCAATATAAATGAAACTCTTTACATACATGCCTTTAGGTGACTTTTAACTTTTTTTTT
>SJYX01018426.1:280687-304772 GCA_006410675.1 Oreotragus oreotragus
GGGCCCCCCCCCCCACCCCCCCCCCACCCCCAATTCTCAAGATCTCCTTCAGGTGTCTTGTCAAAAGTCTATCAGAAAGACCTCCCCTGATACTTTGCCTCCCTGGTTCACAGGGATAGGAATCTACTCTCCAAGGCCCAGGACACAGTGAACAGGTACCCTGGGGACCACTCATGGGGCCAGGCCCACAGACGCTGACCTGCCTTCACTTGGCCCCTCTTCCTGGCTGACTCGGAATCCACGCTGACACTCGAAACACTCGTGGCTTTTGTTGCCAGGACCTACAGCCCCGCACCCAAGCACTAGGTAGACCATCCAGTCCACCTGTCTGCTCAGCCCATCCACTTCTCTCAGAGGCTGAGCCCACCCTGGTCTGGACGGCCCCCTCCCTCAGCCCCCAGCATCTATTACCCACTCCACCAAGTGGTAAAAGAAACTTCAAAAACATTTCTCAAGAGTCAGTCCTCTGCACACAGCCCTCAGGGACCCCATGCCTGCCCTGGGAGTATCTGGACTGACCGTGCCCTCTGCACCCACATTGCCTGCTGGAGGTGATTCCTAGGATGCCCACACGCTGCCCCCATGAGCCAATCACTTGCATGTCCCAAGCATCACCCTTGCCATCCCAACATTAATAGCACACACGTTACCAAAAGATGAAAGTTCTACTGAGCTTTGCCTCCTCAGGCAATAGCTATGAAATGTTTGATGTGCTACAGTTTTTCTAATACACATTAAAATTAACTTTAGTAAAGTGTTCATTGCTATAGCACCTAAAACCTCCCCTCGTGCCACGACCGGCAAGCGTGGCCCGTGACCACCCCAGCCTTCACCCACGTCCCCCCGTTGCCGCATGCTGGGCACACCCAGGGCCCATGTAGGCCTTCACCCACGTCCCCCCGTTGCCGCATGCTGGGCACACCCAGGGCCCATGTAGGCCTTCACCCACGTCCCCCCGTTGCCGCATGCTGGGCACACCCAGGGCCCATGTAGGCCTTCACCCACGTCCCCCCGTTGCCGCATGCTGGGCACACCCAGGGCCCATGTAGGCCTTCACCCACGTCCCCCCGTTGCCGCATGCTGGGCACACCCAGGGCCCATGTAGGCCTTCACCCACGTCCCCCCGTTGCCGCATGCTGGGCACACCCAGGGCCCATGTAGGCCTTCACCCACGTCCCCCCGTTGCCGCATGCTGGGCACACCCAGGGCCCATGTAGGCCTTCACCCACGTCCCCCCGTTGCCGCATGCTGGGCACACCCAGGGCCCATGTAGGCCTTCACCCACGTCCCCCCGTTGCCGCATGCTGGGCACACCCAGGGCCCATGTAGGCCTTCACCCACGTCCCCCCGTTGCCGCATACTGGGCACACCCAGGGCCCATGTAGGCCTTCACCCACGTCCCCCCGTTGCCGCATGCTGGGCACACCCAGGGCCCATGTAGGCCTTCACCCACGTCCCCCTGTTGCTCGTTTGCCGCCTGTGATGTGTCGCCATTACTGCCCCTCAAACCACAGGAGTGGGGACTACTTCACCCAAGTCACACAGCTCACAAGTAGCCCAGACCCTCCTCCCAGCTGCCCAATCAGTCCCTCTCATGCCCCTAGGTGCCCCACAGGGCAGGCTCTTCTCCCCAGAGACGCCCTCAGACTCCCACCGCACCTGCCGATTCCTGCACGGGTCCTCAGGACTGCGTGTCAGCGTGCGGGGATTCTCCAGGCTCCTGGGTGAGGCCACCCCGTGACTGGTCACTGGATCCCCGTCCAAAGCATTCTAGCCCTCAATTCTCACGCCCCCATTTCCTGCCTGCCCAAGTTTGCCTTCCTTCAGTGGTTCTCATCAGCACACAGAAACACGTCATAGACCCCCGAGTTTAAAACAAGGAGACAAAAACCTTTTCTGGGTCCACGTCTCCCTCCCCTGAGCCAGAGCTCCTTGGGAACGTTGGGACCATCTCCAGTGCCCGCCGTCACTCTCCCCGCTTGGTCCAGCCCTCCTCTCCTCTCCTCTCCTCTCCGTGCTGGCGGCCACGCCCCCTCCTTGCACACTTGCTCCAGATGTCCACCGTCACACCCTCAATCACCTTGCTCGAGTCCCCTTAACATGCTCCCCATCTTGGTCTCTAACACTCAGCTGGTCCAGGCCACTGACCTTGCTTCTCTTCTGCTTGATGAATCATGTGCAGCAACCAGGTTTTCAGGGTGGGATGGGGAGAGGTTGCATATATACCCATATATTTTGTTACACATTTTACTCCTATGAAGGAATTACAGTACACAACTCACAATTAATGAAATATGCGATATTCTTTACTCGATTCCACACAGCTTAAATTCCACTGAGGCCTTCTTTGATTTTTGCTCAAATCTTGCATCCATAGCCAACCTATGGTTGAAACTGACAAATGAGTCTAGTTCTGACATGAGTGTTGGTTGATACTTTTGTTTACCTTAAGGAGTAAGGCGGGGAAGGCAATGGCACCCCACCCCAGTACTCTTGCCTGGAAAATCCAATGGATGGAGTAGCCTGGTGGGCTGCAGTCCATGGGGTCGCTAACAGTGGGACAGACTGAGCGACTTCACTTTCACTTTTCTCTTTCATGCATTGGAGAAGGAAATGGCAACCCACTCCAGTATTCTTGCCTGGAGAATCCCAGGGATGGGGGAGCCTGGTGGGCTGCCGTCTATGGGGTCACACAGAGTCGGACACGACTGAAGTGACTTAGCAGCAGCAGCAAGGAGTAAGGAAGTGAAAGAACAAAACTAAATGTGGGAATTTCACTTGTCAGTGAATGATGACTTTGCTGAATCAGATAATATCTGTCATACACTGTAAGATAATTTCCTCATTTTTTTGTGCTAAATATAGATGACAAAGCTTAATTGGCATTAATGTCTTCTTCATCACCCTCTTTTAAGTCTAGACAATCAACAAAACAATAAATTAAGCCTTGATTTGTAACATTTCCCGACTTCCCCAGTGTAAATACTCCCACCACATCAGATTTCCAGCCGCCCACGAGGTGTCCTGCTGGTGGAGCTAGGAAAAGAAGTTCGAGTGCACGGTTAGTGTGCCCACCATCAGATGTGGTAGACATTAAGTAATCTCAGAAGCACAGATAACAGTCAAATGCTAGGAAAGGAAACGTTTGCGTATTTGAAAGTGTTAGTTGCTCAGTTGTTTCCAACTCTTTGTGATCCCATGGACTGTAGCCCACCAGGCTCCTCTGTTCAAGGGATTGATTATTCCAGCAAGAATACTGGACTGGGTCTCCAGGGGATCTTCCCAACCCAGGGATTGAACCCAGGCCTCCTGCATTGCAGGCAGATTCTTTACCATCTGAGCCACCAGGGAAGTATTTATTAAAATTTTTTAGCTGTAATTTACACAGAGTAAAATTCACTTTCTGGGGTGTTTCTGAATTTTGACACACGTAGTGGCTGTGTAATCACAACTGAGACAGAACATTTCCAACATGCTCCCCAAGATTCCACTGTGCCACCCCACTGTTGTTGAAATGTCCCCTAAGTCCTGAACAAACGCTTTCCCTATAGTTCTGCCTTTTCCAGAATGTCCCATAAATAAAGCAACAGTATGCAGCCGTGAAGAGACAACCCACGCCCAAGGTAAGAGAAACCCAAGTAAGATGGTAGGTGTTGCAAGAGGGCATCAGAGGGCAGACACACTGAAACCATACTCACAGAAAACTAGTCAATCTAATCACACTAGGACCACAGCCTTGTCTAACTCAATGAAACCAAGCCATGCTGCGGGGCAACCCAAGATGGGAGGGTCATGGTGGAGAGGTCTGACAGAACGTTGTCCACTGGAGAAGGGAATGGCAAGCCACTTCAGTATTCTTGCCTTTAGAACCCCATGAACAGTCTGAAAAGGCAAAATGATAGGATACCAAAAGAGAATCTCCCCAGGTCGTTAGGTGCCCAATATGCTACTGGAGATCAGTGGAGAGATCATCCCTCCAGAAAGAATGAAGGGATGGAGCCACGGCAAAAACAATAATGTAGTTTAGGGATACTTATATGTATAAATAAAGAGAGTAATGTGATCAGGGATGTGTGTGGACTGGTGATGATCAGGTTTTGTGAACTAAGGTTCTCAATCCCCAGCTTTGATTGCTTACTATGTAGGCCAGACCAGGGAAGACTTTGAGTTGAGTTGGATCCTGGGCTTCCACAGGAACTACAAAGATGACAAGGACTTGATTCATCCCTTCAAAAGTCTTACAGAGAACTGGGGCAGAAAGTTGTGAAAAATGAAGCTTAAAAAAAATACAGTTATAAAAAACTGAACATGAATTCATTCATTAATTTATTAATTCACTCATTCATTTATTTATTCAAGATTCATTGAAATACTTATGAAGCACCCGCTGGACTCCCAGCAGTTTGTTGCATTGCAGTGTATCTGTGTAGCACAAGATTTGGTTGTAAGAATAGTAAGGGCTATGTTTAATTTGGTTTTTAAATTCCACCCTGCCTCCACCCCAAGATTAGGTCCAATAATTGTGACATGGAAGTTAGACTTTCTGGGTAAGTCTTAGATGTGTCTTAGGCTCCTCTTGACAGAAAGGGCATTATTCCTGTTCTAACACCACATAAGATTGTTGTGAGAAAATAAGCAGGAAAGCATTTGTGAAGTAGGAGGCATTCCATAGATGGAAGACAACATTTCTGGGCTTCATTTCCACTTTTGGCATGGTTGTTCCCCGTGCCTCCACTTTTCTTTGCCTTTGCCTGAGTCTGGTCAATGCCATCATTGCTGGTTCCCAGTTCACTGGGAACCTAGGCACTCAGAGTCCTGCAACATTCCACTTCAGTCTGGCTTGCAATTTAAGCAAGACAGGCTATTCCTAAAACACTTCCTTTATCACTGTCATAAACTCACAAAGGAAGGGATTTAGATAACTTCTTCAATCTTATATACTTTGCAGGAATCCCAGACCGCTCACTTGGAAATTTCTTCTTTGTATCTGTTTTCTGCCTTTCCATTAAATTTTTCTAAATTGCCTGCTGTGGTGAGGATGTGGTCATAGTTTTCCTTTGTTCTAGACAATTTCTTTATCCAAGTTTCACCAATTGAAACAATCTTCTCCCCTACAGGTAGTTACAAAGATTCATTTGTGGGAAAAATTTTCCTGGAATAGAAGTGTTCATGGTGTGATGTTTCCTAGGGAAAAATTTATTCCTGATAATAAGTCTCAGAGAGTCTACCTAATTCCCACTGATACACATCTGTTCAATAAAGAGACATGTCTTTGGAATCAGTGGGATTTTAGAATAGCTCATCAAAGGAAGTATGAAGATCAGGTTGGGGCAAATTTTCACATTGGAACCAAATACTTCTATTAGAATAATAGAACAATCCACAGGTTGAGATTTATTAACACTTATTGACAATTTAAAACCAAAAGCTTCTTATGAAATGAAACATTGACCTGAAATTTATGGAGAGATGGCTCTGTTTTATAGTTGGAGTTCTTGAGAATTTTTGGTGGTAAAACAATGCATGATTATAAGGGGATGTTAGCTATAAACTGAAGCTACTTCCTAGAGGGAATACATTTTTCAATAACTCCCATTCAACCGAAGTTCTCTGCAAACCAAGGAAGAGTTGAATTCCTTGTATTTACTTTTTATTGTTTGAAAATTGCTATTGCATTGCAAGTGTTATAGATGTTTGGGAAAGAAGAATGAGGCATTATTAGAAACATATCCCTGGGGCATAATTTAGCATCACTAGTAGGAGATGGAAGAAATGGCTTCAGACTGAAAAAGCAATGTCTGAGAAATATTATCAGTAACAAGCTACTAAAACTAAACGCTGTCCTGATTAGAATCAGCAGGAGTTTGGGAACATAAAAAGGCAGTATAAGAACCTGTGGAAAGAGGAAAAGAGAAAGTAGCCTTATTGGTAAGGTAGGTTGTACTATGGTAAAGAAAACATTCCAAATAATTTATTAAAATGTGGAGAAAGTATTAATAGTCCTCTTGCAGAGTTGTTACACACCATTTTTTTTTTTTAAAGGACTCGAAGTGTTTTGCAAAGTGTAAATATGTTTCATGGACTTCTGAGGTATTCTGCATATGGTTATATTATAAAGACAAATACAATGACTGAAAATCTGACTCACCTACAGGCATAGAAAGTTGAAAGGGAAATTAGGACTTGAATCCAAGTATTACCCTCATCATGGAAACTCTTTAATTGGCACATGTGATATTTGAAATATTTTTTGTATAAACTGAGAATTCACAAAACATTTTAATTGTATTCTTAATAGTCTTCCTGTGTTTTTTCCGACAATATAAATTATTTTTTGTCAAAATAATTTTAAAGAAAAAGAAATTAATTTAAATAACTAGAATAATAAAATATTATTTGATCTTTGAGACCATTCCTTTTGGAATTGGGTTAATTAAAAAGTGTTTTTGTTATTTAAATTTGTTTTATGATTACAAAGAAGTAAATCTTACACATAAAAATTCAAATAGTGTATGATAAGTTTAAAATGGAAAGCAAATGTATCTCTTTCTCAGAGAAATTAAGGAAACAATCCCATTCACCATTGCAAAAAGAATACAATACTCAGGAATAAACTGACCTAAAGAGACAAAAGACTTGTATGCAGAAAACTGTAAGATATTTCTGATGAAAGAAATCAATGACACAAACAGAGAGGTATATGCCAAGTTCTCAGACTGGAAGAATGAATACTGTCAAAATGATTGTACTAATCAAAGCAAACTACAGATTCAATGCAATCCCTATCAAATTGCCAATGGCATTTTTCACAGAACTAGAACAAAAAATTTCACAATTTGTGTGGAAACCCAAAAGACCCCAAATAGCCAAAACAATTTTGAGAAAGAAAAAGGGAGCTGGTGGAATCAACCTCTCTGACTTCAAATTATACTAGAAAGCTGCAGTCATCAAGACAGTATGGTACTGGCACAAAAACAGAAATATAGACCAATAGAACAAGATAGAAAGCCCAGAGATAAACCTACACACATACAGGCAACTTATCTTTGATAAAGGAGGCAAGAATATACAATGGACAAAAGAGACCCTCTTCAGTAAGTGTTGCTGGGAAACCTGGACAGCTGCATGTGAAAGAATGAAATTAGAACACTTCCAAATACCATATACAATAATAAACTCAAAAGGGATTAAAGACAAATGTAAGACCAGAAACTATAAAGTTCTTAGCAGAAAACATAGGCAGTACACTCGAAATAAATTGCAGGAAGATTCCTTCTGACTCCTAGATTAATGGAAATAAAACAAAAAATGAACAAATTTGACCTAATAAAATGTAAAAGCTTTTGCACAGGAAAGGAAACTATCAGTTCAGTTCAGTTCAGTTCAGTTGCTCAGTTGTGTCTGACTCTTTGAAACCCCATGGATAGCAGCATGCTAGGCTTCCCTGTCCATCACCAACTCCCAGAGATTACTCAAACTCATGTCCATCAAGTAGGTTATGCCATCCAATCATCTCATCCTCTGTTGTCCCGTTCTTCTCCCGCCTTCAATCTTTCCCAGCATCAGAGTCTTTTCCAATGAGTCAGTTCTTTGCATCAAGTGGCCAAAGTATTGGAGTTTCAGCTTCAGCATCAATCCTTCCAATGAATATTCAAGACTGATTTGCCTTAGGAAGAACTGGTTGTATCTTCTTGCAGTCCAAGGGACCCTCAAAAGTCTTCTCCAACAGCACAGTACAAAAACATCAATTCTTCAGTGCTCAGCATTCTTTATAGTCCAACTCTCACATCCATACATGACTACTGGAAAAACTGTAGCTTTGACTAGACGGACCTTTGTTGGCAAAGTAATGTCTCTACTTTTTAATATGTTGTCTAGGTTTGTCATAACTTTTCTTCCATAGCACAGGTGTCTTTTAATTTCATGGCTTCAGTGATTTTGGAGCTCAAAAAAATAAAGTCTGTCACTGTTTCCATTGTTTCCCCATCTATTTGTCATGAAGTGATGAGACAGGATGCCATGATCTTAGTTTTTTGAATGTTGAGTTTTAAGACAACTTTTTCACTCTCCTCTTTCACTTTCATCAAGAAGCTCTTTAGTACTTCTTTGTTTTCTGCCACAAAGGTAGAGTTTCAGCATATCTGAGGTTATTGATATTTCTCCTGGCAATCTTGATTTCAGCTTGTGCTTCATCCAGCTCAGCATTTCACATGATGTACTCTGGATATAAGTTAAATAAGCAGGGTGACAATATACAGGCTCTATGTACTCCTATCCCAATTTGGAGTCAGTCTGTTGTTCCATGTCCAGTTCTCACTATTGCTTCTTGACCTTCATACAGGAAACTATAAATAAGATTAAAAGTCAATCCTCAGAATGGGATAATATAATTATAAACAAAGCAACTGACAAAGGGTTAATCTCCAAAATATAAAAATAGCTCATGTAGCTCAATATCAGAAACAAACAACCCAATTAAAAAATGTACAGAAGACCTAAACAGGCATTTCTCCAAAGAAGACATACAGGTGCCCAACAAACACATGAAAAGATGCTCAACACCACTCATTATTAGAGAACTATAAATCAAAACTACAATGAGGAATCACTTCACATCAGTCAGAATCTATCTATCTATCTTGGCTATCATCAAAAAATGTACAAATGATAAATGCTGGAGAGGATGTGGAGAAAAAGGAACCCTCCTGCATCGATGGTAGGAATGTAAACTGATACAGCCATTATGGAAAACAGTATGGATATTGCTTTAAAATGAGGAATAAAACTACCATAATACCCAGCAATCACACTATTTGGCATATATTCTGAAAACCACAGTTCTAAAAGACAAATGTACCTCAATGTTCATTGCAGCAATGTTTACAATAGTCAGTACATGGAAGCAAACTAGATGTCCCTCAACAGATGAGTGGGTGTTGTGGTACATTTATACAATGGGATATTACTCAGCCATAAAAAGGAACAAGTTTAAGTCAATTGTAATTAGGCAGATGAACCTAGAGCCTCTCATACAGAGTGAAGTAAGTCAGAAAGAGAAAGACAAGTATTGCATACTAATTTACATAAATGAAATCTAGAAAAATGGTACTGATAATCCAATAGAGAGTGGACTGGTGGACACGGGGGGAAAGTTGAGGGTGGGATGAATTGAAAAAGTAGCATTGACATACATACACCATCATGTGGGAAATTGATAAATAACACAGGGAGCTCTGTCTGGTGCTCTGTCATGACCTAGAAGGGTGAGCCAGTGGAGGGGAGGCAGCTCAGGAGGGAGGGATATATATACAATTATACACATATTGCACTGTTGTATGGCAGAGAACAACACATAATTATAAAGTGATTTTCCACCAATTAAAATATAAATAAAATAAAAAAAATCTTTCTCTGACTTTTGTTCCCATGCCCTGGAGTTTAAATATTAACTCTTTCAATTAATATGATTTTAAATGTTTCTATAATATCATTTCCCTCTGTGTATACACAATGCTGTGTATTATATAGCATATAAGCTGTATATCAGAATCAGAATCCTTCTGATTATGAATTGAATGAGTAATGCATACTGCTTTATACATTACCTTTTCTACTTGCCTGAATATCTTGTGTATCTTATCTTTCCAAATCAGTGCATTAGACTTACCTTTTTGTTAAGGATGGTACACCATTCTATTTTGTGTTTTACAGCAAGTCTTTAACTAACCTCTATTAATACACATTTAAGTTTTCCTCCTTGCTTAGAAGAAGAACTAAAGAGCCTCTTGATGAAAATGAAAGAGGAGAGTGAAAAAGTTGGCTTAAAGCTCAACATTCAGAAAACTAAGATCATGGCATCTGGTCCCATCACTTCATAGCAAATAGACGGGGAAACAGTAGAAACAGTGGCTGACTTGATTTTTCTGGGCTCCAAAATCACTGCAGATGGTGACTGCAGCCATGAGGTTAAAAGATGCTTACTCCTTAGAAGAAAAGTTATGACCAACCTAGACAACATATTAAAAAGCAGAGACATTACTTTGCCAACAAAGGTCCATCTAGTCAAGGCTACAAGGTTTTTCCAGTAGTCATGTATGGATGTGAGAGTTGTACTATAAAGAAAGCTGAGTGTCAAAGAATTGATGTTTTTGAATGTAGTGTTGGAGGAGACTCTTGAGAGTCACTTGGGCTGCAAGGAGATCCAACCAGTCCATCCTAAAGGAAATCAGTTCTGAATATTCATTGAAATGACTGATGCTGAAGCTGAAATTCCAATACTTTGGCCACCTGATGCAAAGAGCTGACTCATTTGAAAAGACTCTGATGCTGGCAAAGATTGAGGGCAGGAGGAGAAGGGGATGACAGAGGATGAGATGGTTGGATGGCATCACTGACTCAGTGGACATGAGTTTGAGTAAGCTCTGGGAGTTGGTGATGGACAGGGAGACCTGGCGTGCTGCAGTCCATGGAGTCACAAAGAGTCAGACATGACTGAGTAACTGAACTGAAGTTTTCCTCCTGTGTGTTTGTGTGGGCATGGATGCTAAAACAAACAATGCTACAATTAATCTCCTTGTCTATACATTTGCACACTCATGCAAGTATAACTGGAGGGAAATATTCTTTCGTGTAGGATGTTTTTGCCAAACGAAGAGCATGTGTATATTAAACTTGACCACATATTTCCAAATTGTCCTTAAGAGAATATATCAGTGTCTTCTCTCTGAAAGTGTGAGAAAAGAACTACTTAAGTCCCTCAATGGAGTTGTAAATTCCATTGTATGCTGTTTCTTCAGTTGTGTCCAACTCTTTGCAAGCCTATGTACCCTAGCCCCAACTCCTCTGTTCATGGGATTCTCCAGGCAAGAATACTGGAGTGGGTTGCCTTGCTCTCCTCAAGGAATCTTCCTGACCCAGGGATCAAACCCCCATCTCTTCTGTCTCTTGCATTGGCAGGGAGGTTCTTTACCAGGGCTTCACTGGTGGTTCAGACAGTAAAGAATCTGCCTGCAATGCAGGAGATGCAGTCTCAATCCCTGGATTGGGAGGATCCCCTGGAAAAGGGCATGGTTATCCACTCCATTTTCTTGCCTGGAGAATTCCATGAACAGAGGAGCCTGGCAGACTATAGTCCATGGGGTCGCAAGGAGTCTGACATGACTGACTGACTAAATTACCACACTATCTGATAGCAAACAATGGTATCCCATTGCTGTATTTGTATATCTTTAATCAAGAATGAGGTTGAGGATCTTTCTCTGTGTTTGTTTCCCATTTAAGTTCTTTTTTTTTTTTCTGAAATGTTCATATCCTTATGACTAATCTCATAGATTGCTTATTTTTCTCTATTGATTTTTCAGAACTTTTTTTATATATTAAGGAAATGATTCATCATTCTCTCACATAGTCTGAAAATACTTTTGGTTTTTCTTTGCATGTTGACTTTTCAATGATTATTTTTGCACACTGAATTTTATATACCAAACATTTATCAAATTCTTCTTTAAGAGTTTCTGGAGTTTTGTTTGATGCATAGAAAGATTTTTCTCATTCTATGTTTATAAAATTATTCACTCAAATTTTATTTTTTTATTTTACATTTTAATTCTTTTTAAGTCTTTGAAGTATCTAGAATGTATTTTGTAGAAAAGAATGAGACAGGAAACTATTTTAATTATTTTTTGTGAATGGCTAGTGTGTCATAGCTTACTTATTGAATAATTTATTATTTCCCTAGTGAAGTAATTTCATGTTAAAATGAATTAATTGGTTTCAACTAAAAATGAGATAATCAGTATATTTAGCTTTATTTTCATACTATCCATTTTGTCCCTTTCCTCTGCATACATTTTTCTTTGCTAATACTGAATAATTTTCAATGGCAATTGCTTTAAAGCATGTTGACTACCTAGTGGGGCTAGTTTCCCCTCATTGCTCTTTTTTCATGTAATTTTCCTAGCTAAACCAGAGTGTTCATTTTTCTAGATGATCTTGATCACTATTAAGAGACATTGCAAACAAATCAGTAGGTTTACATTGATTTCATAGATTAATTGGAGGAAGAATTGACTTCAAATTTTCTTATTAGTCTTATAAGGTTCTTATTAAGTTTATTTTATTTTTAGTTTTTCTTCCCTTTTTACTATTGTTAATGTGGTATTTTGTCCTACTGTGTTTTTTTGCTGTTGTTGTTGTTTTTTATTTTATTTTATTATTATTATTTTTTAGAGCTTCCATTTTTACTTTATTTTACTTTACAGTACTCTATTGGTTTTGGCATACATTGACATAAATCTGCCACGGGTGTACACGAACTCCCAAACATGAACCCCCTCCCACCTCCCACCCCACATCTTCCCTCCGGATCATCCCCATACACCAGCCCCAAGCATCCTGCATCCTGCATTGAACATAGACTGGTGATTCGTTTCTTACAAGATAGTATACATATTTCAATGCTATTCTCCCAAATCATCCCACCCTCTCCCTCTCCCTCTCAGAGTCCAAAAGTCCTCTCTACACATCTGTGTCTCTTTTGCTGTGTTTAATTTTTATTGTATTTGAAAATTAGGTTGATCTATGATATGGTACACAGATGATTAGCTTCACCTGCAGTATTATATTTATGTGTAGAAATTACCTACCTATCTATTCTGTATATTGTGCTTTTGTAGCAGTGTTATTCACTGTAATAAGAGTTTTAAATTTTGCCTTCTGTTTCGTGCCCTGGAATATTTAGTCTTAGAACTATGTTTTTTTGAAGGTTTGATAAAATCCATACCATCTGGACTATAATTTTATCCACATTTCAAATGTATTGCATGGTACAGACAATATATCCTCCTGTAATTCAATTTATTTTCTGTTTATGTCCTAAAATTTTATGCTTGTTTTTAAACATCTTGATTAGTTTACCTACTTAAAATTTTTTCTTTTATTTAATTTTTGAAGGAATCAGCTCTTGAATATATTTTCTTGCCTAATCTATCTTTTGCCTATTGAATTTTTATTATTTTCTTTAATCTTAAAATTTCTTGGTTCTTTTTCTAACTTTAGTTGAGTTAGTTTTTACTTTGCCTTGCTTAGAAATACATTTTAGACTATTATTGTTCTGTTAGAACTTTTCTATTTCTGTGTTTAATTGGTTTCAATGTATAGGGCATTTATAGCTGTGACTTTCCAGATATACTACAATCTCAACTTTTGATTTTCAATATTTTCAAGTGGCTGGATTTTTCTTTTTGTTCATTTGTTACTTAACTGTTAGTTTTCTTGTATTATGGCCAGTGAATGGTTTCTGTATTATTTACACTTTGGGTAAGGTATTGTGGTTTCTTCTGTGGCAAAATATGTCATCAGTTTTTGTACACATTCCATGAGCTTAAAAAAACATGTCTTCTGGTTTTGGGAGATACAGAAATCAGTAAATCATTCATTCACTCAATAAGTGATATGTAAATGCATAATTATTAATTTTAAATATAAATATTAATATGTCCAGATTCCATCCAAAGCACTAGGGATGGTAGAGTAAGACAAAGTAAAATTTTGAGTAGCGTTTGAGGAGCTTTTGTTCTAGTAAAGGAGATAGAAAGTAATCAAGCAAATACATACAGATGCATTTTCATTTCTGGCAGATGCTTTGAAGAAAAGTCGATCATGTAAGGCGACAGGGAATGACTAGCCTGAGGAGATGAGAGAGAACCATGTTCGAGGGTCCTTGGCAAAGGCCTTCTGGAGTGGTGACATTTGACCAGGGACTTGTGTGAAGTAAGTGAGGGAGCAGTTATTCATGAGAGAGGAGCATGCCTGGCAGAGAAATAGAACTGGAGGTCCGAAGACTTGGGTATTTGGGGAGAGCAACACAAAGGTCCATCTGAGCAGCATAGAGTGAGTGAAGAGGACCATGGCTGGAGGTAGGTCAGAGAGACAGGCAGGAATCACAATAATGAGTTTGGAAAGACAATGGAGATTTTTGAACCAAGGAGAGATACAATCTTTTTCAAGTTTTTAAAATGCAGTTATCTATTAAGTCTTTAATATTATAATATTTAAATATTTTATGTATCTTTATTTATTATACTTTTGTCTACTTGGTTTGTCAGAGATTCAGAAAGTTGGGTAAGTATTTCTCCTACTGTGCTTCTTACTGTTTATTTCCAACTTGTATGTCATGTTTCTGTGTTATGGGATTTGATGCTACGTTAGCTAAGGATAAAAGTTTCAAACACTTTGCTTTGGATTCATTTTAAAGATCTCTTCCTTTTCTAGTATAATGATTTTCCCCTTGAATTCACCCATTATGAGCCAATATTGCAGAGACTGCTTAATTTTTATTTGAATTTTCTTGGTAAGTCTTTGCTTATACCTTTTTAAAAAACATCCTGTCATGTTAAAAATTTTTTTAATTTATTTTTTATTGGAGTTTAGTTGCTTTACACTTCCCTAATAGCTCAGTTGGTGAAGAATCTGCCTGGAATGCAAAGGATCCCGGTTCGATTCCTGGGTTGGGCAGATCCACGGGAGAAGGGATAGGCCACCCACTCCAGTATTCTTGGGCTTGCCTTGTGGCTCAGTTGGTAAAGAATCTGTTCCGATGCAAGAGATCCCAGTTCGATTCCTGGGTTGGGAAGATGCCCTGGAGAAGGGAAAGGCTACCCACTCCAGTATTCTGGCCTGGAGAATTCCATTGACTGTTTTGTCCATGGGGTTACAAAGAGTCAGACATGACTGAGTGACTTTCACTTTCACTTAGTTGCTTTACAATGTTGTGTTAGCTTCTGCTGTATAGCAAGGTGAATCAGTTGTACCCATACATATATCCCCTCTTTGTCACCAAAGAGCATTGAATAAAGTTCCTTGTGCTATACAGTAGGTTCTCACTAGTTATCTATTTTACACATAGTAGTGTATATATGCACAATCTCCCAGTTTATACCACTCTCCTGTTATCCTCCCTCCTCCCCCTTGGTTGTCCATAAATTTGTTCTCTTTGCAAATAAGTTCATCTACATCATTTTTCTAGATTCCACATATATGTGCTAATATACAACGTTTGTTTTTCTCTTTCTGACTTAATTTATGCTATATGACAGTCTCTAGGCCCATCCACATCTCTGCAAATGGCACAATTTCTTCCCCTTTTATGGCCAAGTAATAGTCCATTGTATATATGTGCAAATATTCTGTTGTATATATGTGCCACATCTTCTTTATCCATTCCTCTGTTGCTGGACATTTAGGTTGCTTCCATGGCCTGCCTATAATAAATAGGGCTGCAGTGAACATTGGGGTGCATGTATCTTTTGTAATTATGGTTTTCTCTGGGTATATGGCCAGAAGTAGGGTTGTTGAGTCATATGGTAGTTCTACTTTGAGTTTTCTAAGAAACCTCCATATTGTTCTCTGAAGTGGCTGCATCGATTTACATTCCCACCAATAGTGTAACAGGGTTCCCTTTTATTCACACCCTCTCCAGTATTTATTGCTTACAGATTTTTTGATGATAGCCATCGATTCTGACTGGTGTGAGGTGATACTTCCTTGAGGTTTTGATTTACATGTTTTCTAACAATTAATGATGTTGAACATCATTTCATGTGCCCCTTGGCCATCTGCATGTCTTCTTTGGAGAAATGTCTATTCAGGTCTTTTGCCTATTTCTTTCTTTCTTTTTTATTTTTTGGTATGGAGCTGCATAAGCTATTTGTATATTTTGGAGATTAATCCTTTGTCAGTTGCCACATTTGCAAATATTTTCTAACCACCCCCCTGCCTTTTTTTTTTTTTTTTTGCCTTATTTGTGGTTTCCTTTGCTTTGCAAAAGCTTTTAAGTTTAATTATGTCCCATTTGTTTATTTTTATTTTAGTTTTCATTACTGTAGGAGATGAGTCAAAAAACATCTTGCTGTGATTCATATCAAATAGTGTTCTGCCTATGTTTTCCTTTGAGTTTCATAGTGTTCAGCCTTATTTTAAGTCTTTAATCCCTTTTGAGTTCTGAGTCATGCTTTATCAATGTCATACAGTCAAAGAGTTAGATTTTAAAATTTAATCTATTTTTCCTTATTAAAAATTTATAGTTTGTATGTAAGCACTTGGTGGTTAATTCTCCAAATTTGCCTATATACTTAAGTCAATTTCTTTATTTTCAGATGGTATGTATTGAATTACCACTGTGAAATTTGTATAAATTGACATGCTTCCCAGTCACATCCTTACTTAATAATCTACCTTCTTTGAGAATATTTACATTGTATTCTGTAATTGTAATTCTCTCAGTAATTTAGACATATCCAAGGGACAGGGGAGCCTGGTGGGCTGCCGTCTATGGGGTCGCACAGAGTCGCACACGACTGAAGCGACTGAAGCGACTTAGCAGCAGCAGCAGCAGCAATTTCTTTCAGTTTAGTCGCTCAGTCGTGTCTGACTCTTTGCAACCCCATGAATCGCAGCATGCCAGGCCTCCCTGTCCATCACCATCTCCAATTTCTTTATTACACAATAAATCTCCTGAGATATTTATTTTAATTAATTTTTGGTTTTACTAAATTAAAAAAAATTCTAGAAATTAAAAAAAATATTTTTAAAAACAGTCCTCAATTACTTTATATCTATTATATTCTTGATACTCTCATAAGGTCTGACTTATAATAAACCTTGGCTACTCCAAAATATGCAATTTTGGAGTCCAATTTATTTTCAATAAAAGTTTGTAGACATTGTTGAGGAAAATTAGAAAAAGTTTTTCCTGTTACATTTCCTTCAATATTAACATAAGTTCCATGATCCCCCATGTGTCTCTTCCTGATCTATCATTGACTCTAATTACATGCATCTTTTATCTTCTTAATCCAATTCTCTTTGACTGTATTTTCAAAACTGTCTTCTAATTTTAGGTGCTTTTTATGTGGTTTTTATTTCTATAATGATTTTATTTCATTTTTTGCTTCCATTTATCATCTGTCAATTATCTTATTATCTCTGCTTTGGTTTCTTTGTCTTCTTTGAGCTTTTATTTTTTCCCTTAAAGTTAACTTTATATGGAATTTATTTTCTTTGAAATTTTCTTCTGTAGGTTTCTTTGAAATGCCTCTTCTGATGTTTAATTTTCAACCAATTTTTGTTGCTTATATTCTTTTCTAACTTTCCTGTAATACCATAGTTTAAACCATGTGCTGGTTCTGTTGTTCTTTTTGAAAAAAAAATTTATTTCTTCATTTGGTGTGCCAGGTCTTAGTTGTGACACACAGGATATTTTAGTTGTGGCGTGTGGGATCTAGTTCCCTTACCAGGAATCGAATATGGGTGCCCTGCATTGGGACTGAAGAGTCTAAGCCACTGGACCACCAGGGAAGTCCCTACTTTTCCTTTTATATTGATGTTTATTAGGCCTGGGCCATCTACTTGCCCAACAGTAGTATGGGGAGGGGTGGGAAGAATGACCTAACCTTGCAATGCAGTCTCACATGTTTTTTTTTTTTTTTCTAAATTATATTATTTACTTTTTATTCAACGACAGTTGCTTTATAGGATTTTGATGTTTTCTGTCAGGTCTTAACATGAACCAGCCATAAGTATACAAATACCCCATCCCTTTTGAACCTCCCTCTAATCTCCCTTCCCATACCACTCCTCTGGGTTGATACAGAGCCCCTGTTTGAGTTTCCTGGGCCATACAGCAAATTCCTGTTGACTGTTTAATTTACATATGGTAACGCACGTTTTCTTGTTACTCTTTCCATGCATCTCACCCTCTCTCCATGTCCATAAATCTTTTCTCTATGTGTTTCTCCATCATTGCCCTATAAATAAATTCTTCAGTACCATTTTTCTAGATTCCATATATATGCTGTAGTATACAGTATTTATCTTTCTCTTTCTGACTCACTTCACACTGTATAATAGATTCTAGGTTCATCCACCTCATTAGAACTGACTCAAAGTCACACCTTTTTATGGCTGAGTAATATTCCATTGTGTATACGTACCACAATTCTTTATCTGTTCATCTGTCAATGGACATATTGATATTGTCACAGAGGTCTCTGACACTATCCTCAGTTCTTTGCTTTCTTTTTACTTTATTCAGAAATTATTTCTACCATTTTATCTTCCAGCTCACTGATTTTTTCTTATGCTTCAGATATTATGCTCTTGATTCCTTCTAGAGTATTTTTAATTTCAGTAATTGTGTTGTTTATCTCTGTATGCTTATTATTTAATTCTTCTAGGTCTTTGTTAATTGATTCTTGCATTTCCTCCATTTTGTTTTCAAGGTTTTTGATCATCTTTGCTATATCATTATTCTGAATTCTTTTTCAGATAGTTTGACTATTTCAGGTAGTTTGCCTATTTATTTGGACTTCTGTCTTTCTAGTTTATTCCTTCATTTGTGTAGTATTTCTCTGCCTTTTCATTATTGTTTTTAATTTATTTTGTTTGAGGTCTCCTTTTCCCCTGGTGGCTCAGAGGTTAAAGCGTCTGCCTCCAATGCGGGAGACCCGGGTTTGATCCTTAAGTTGGGAAGATCCCCTGGAGAAGGAAATGGCAACCCACTCCAGTACTCTTGCCTGGCGAATCCCATGGATGGAGGAGCCTGGTAGGCTGTAGCCTGTAGTCCACAGGGTCACAAAGAGTCAGACACTACTGAGCAATTTCACTTCACTTTCCCAGGTTTCAAGGAAAGTTGAATTCTTTCCTTGAAGAAGACTGAACTCTTTCTTCCTTTCGGATTCTGCCCTCCTAAGGTTGANGTTGGGAAGATCCCCTGGAGAAGGAAATGGCAACCCACTCCAGTACTCTTGCCTGGCGAATCCCATGGATGGAGGAGCCTGGTAGGCTGTAGCCTGTAGTCCACAGGGTCACAAAGAGTCAGACACTACTGAGCAATTTCACTTCACTTTCCCAGGTTTCAAGGAAAGTTGAATTCTTTCCTTGAAGAAGACTGAACTCTTTCTTCCTTTCGGATTCTGCCCTCCTAAGGTTGATCCAGCGGTATGTGTAAGCTTCCTATAGGGTGAGACTTGTGCCAGTTTTTGTTTGTTTGTTTGTTTTTCCTCTGATGGACAAGGCTGAGTGAGGTGGTAATCCTGTCTGCTGATGATTGGGTTTGTATTCTTGTTTTGTCAGTNAGATTCCTCCCAAAATTAAGAATAGAACTATCACATGATTCAGCTATTTCACTTCTGGGTCTTACCTGAAGAATATAGTTTGAAAGCACTAGTTTGAAAAGATATATGCATCCCTAAGTTTATTGCAGCAATATTTACAATAGCCAAGATATGAACACAACCTAAGTGTGTATCAGTGGATGAATGGATAAAGAAGACATATATTATAACCAATGTTAAAAAGGTGTCTCTGAAGTAAAAAAGTTGAAGAGATTTAGGGAAAGAGGAGTATGTAGTCTCAGAAACAAAAATCTAAAGGACAACACAAAGAAAACTAGAAGATTTTGGCTGGAGTGTAGTTCCTTGATCTGTTGAAAAAATATCTATAATTGAGTGATGAGGATTAATATGACTACTAATAATCAGACTCATTCAAGAAAGAGCTGATGGAGAGATAGGTGGAAAGGTGAGAAAAAATGATTTTGTGTCATTGAAGCATATTCAAATGTCTCAGGATAACTTGGAATTTTAAAGCTTTTCTGAAAATAGAGTTTTAAATATGATATTTGTCTCATTCACATTCTCAAGATTTATGTATCTTACAAGCTACTTTCTATTTTTAAATAACTCCAATTTAATTTCCATATACTTTGAAAACATTTTAAAAATAAATTTTAGCAAAAAACAGTTTATTTTATTTTCTGAAGTACGAAGAAATTTATAACTCATTTCCTTTATATATGAGGACTTCCTAAAGTTAAACTCTACATTGTGGAGAAGCAATTGCCTAAGAAAATGGTTAAAATTTTAGGCCAGTTTTGATCAGCAGTTTATGCTTGAGTTATGCTGCCTAGTGATAGAAAACCAAGACTAAGTTTTCTTAAAATACCAGCTATGATTTCAGAAAACTGTCAGGCTCATCATGGTTTTATTATGGGGAAGAATCCTAATTGCAACAGAAATAAAAAATAGACAGGAGCCATATGGAACTTTATCCATTTTCTGCCAAGAATTGTCTTCCATTTTAAAAGCCAAAAACATCCAAGATGTATAAAGGAAAATAATTCTTTATATATGCAATGATGCATTTGACTGAATGGCATTGATTAGAAAGATGGAATGAGTTGTTTGTTTTTAAGAAATTATTTAATGTGCTGGTTGTGAATTGAATTATCCCAAACGAATTTCCTGATCACAGAATTTTCATTTACTTTCAGTTAGCTTTAGATTTCCATTCATAAGCACACTTTAAATTAGCCCTTTACTTGATAACTTCTACAGGACTGTGTGTATGAGTGTGGAGTGGAAGAGGAGTTTTTGTTTACACTGGAGAAGAGAGGGTAATTTTATACCTTTTAAGATATATAAAGCATATATAAAATTAAGATGAAATAACTTGGCCCAGGTAACTTATGCTGGTTTGAAATCACAGCATAAAACTGAATACTAGAATCAAATGAATTTGAATCTTATTAAATTGCATATGCCAATTCCTGACATGAAAGTTATAGACTGAGGAACAAATGGGTCTTAGCTCCATGTGAGATGGTTGTGTTCATAGTGTACTAGATCTAAAAGAAGGGAATCTCTGGGTAGGAGGGCTGAGCTTTATCTCTGGGGAGGGTACATCTTTTTATGCTAGAAAATGGAGGCTGAAGAAGTCATGGAGCAAATGCACATTTTCTTCAGAAAACAAAAGACCTGAGTGGCTATGGTCTGACTTAGTTCATATATCTGTTTGTTGTATGTGGTTGATGTGTTTTTATTTGTATTGAGGTATCATATACCTGGAGAAAAGTCCACTTGTCATAATCACAAGTAAGATTGGAGGTTGCTGTATGAAAGGAGCATGGGTCTATGGAGAAGTTAGAGAAGGTCTCAGTGAAGGGAAATCTGTCTGCTTTTAAGAAATAGAACTAAACGACTTATAAATGCATAGTAGAGAAAAAAGAAACATAGCTTTAATTTTATATAGTGGCCTATACATTTTGCTTGAAAGCTTAAATTGTGGTTGCAGCCATCCCTGCGGTGCGGGTCTGTTTTTAATAAATAATTTATTTGGCTGCATCTTGTCTTAGGTGCAGCACACAGCATCTTCGATCTTTGTCGTGGCATGGGCAATCTTTAGTTGTGGCATGGAACACTTAGGTATAGTTGGTTCAGTCACTCAGTCGTGTCCGAATCTTTGCGACCCCATGAACCGCAGCACACCAGGCCTCCCTGTCCATCACCATATCCCGGAGTCCACCCAAACCCATGTCCATCGAGTCGATGATGCCATCCAACCATCTCATCATCTGTTGTTCCTTTCTCCTCCTGTGCTCAATCTTTCCCAGTATCAGGATCTTTTCCAATGAATCAACTCTTCACATGAGGTGGCCAAAGTATTGGAGTTACAACTTCAACATCAGTCCTTCCAAAGAAATCCCAGGGTTGATCTCCTTCAGAATGGACTGGTTGGATCTTCTTGCAGTCCAAGGGGCTCTCAAGAGTCTTCTCCAACACCATAGTTCAAAAGCATCAATTCTTTTGTGCTCACCTTTCTTTATAATCCAACTCTCACATCCATACATGATTACTGGAAAACCATAGCTTGACTAGATGGACTTTTGTTGGCAAAGTAATGTCTCTGCTTTTGAATATGCTGTCTAGGTTGGTCATAACTTTCCTTCCAAGGAGTAAGCATCTTTTAATTTCATGGCTGCAAGCACCATCTGCAGTGATCTTGGAGCCCCCCCAAATTAAGTCTGACACTGTTTCCACTGTTTCCCCATCTATCTGCCATGAAGTGATGGGACTGGATGCCGTGATCTTAGTTTTCTGAATGTTGAGCTTGAAGCCAACTTTTTCACTCTCCTCTTTCACTTTCATCAAGAGGGTTTTTTAGTTTCTCTTCACTTTCTGCCATAAGGGTGGTGTCATCTGCATATCTGAGGTTATTGATATTTCTCCTGGCAATCTTGATTCCAGCTTGGGCTTCTTCCAGCCCAGCGTTTCTTATGATGTACTCTGCATAGAAGTTAAATAAGCAGGGTGACTATACAGCCTTGATGTACTCCTTTTCCTATTTGGAACCAGTCTGTTGCTCCATGTCCAGTTCTAACTGTTGCTTCCTGACCTGCATGTAGGTTTCTCAAGAGGCAGGTATGACTCTGGTATGCCCATCTGTTTCAGAATTTTCCACAGTTTGTTGTGTTAGGTGGGATCTAGTTCCCTGACTGGAGATGGAACCTGGGTCCTCTGCACTGGGAGTGCAGACTCTTAAACACTGGACAATCAGGGAAGTCCCTTCTGATGTCACTCTGACTTTCAAAGGATTTGGGAAATTTATCACACTCATTTTGATGGCATTTTTCTTCTCTGTAGTGAGTGGTCCTTGTTTTTCTTCCTTTTATCAAATGGATTAAGGATACACCCACTCATCTATCTTTTCATTCTTTCTTTAGAGCCTAATAAAGGAAGTCGTTCTTTGTTTCTTATAAAAGCCCTTTTGCAAAATTATTTTATTTAGGCATTCCTGAAGGCTCAGATGATAAAGAATCTGCCTGTGATGCAGGAAACTGGGTTCGATCCCTGGGTAGGGAGGATCCCCTTGAGAAGCAAATGGTTACCCACTCCAGTACTCTTGTCCGGAGAATTCCATGGACAGAGGAGCCTGGTGGCTACAGTCCACATGATTGCAAAGAGTCCAACATGACTGAATGACTAATGCTTCAGTTTCTCATGACTTCTCAGAGATAATTAGTCTTATGATACATAATTAGTCTTATGATACCTTGAGCAATAGGCTTCCCTGGTGGCTCAGACAGTAAAGAATCTTCCTGGAATGTGGGAGACCTAGGTTTGACTCCTGAGTCAGAAAGCTCCCCTAGAGAAAGAAATGGCTACCTACTTCAGTATTCTTGCCTGGAGAATCCTGTGGACAGAGGAGACTGGTAGGATACAGTTCATGGGGTCACAAGGAGTCGGACATGACTGAGTGACTAACACACACACACACACACCCCTTGAACAATGCTGTTTAATTCAGCATCCTAAACCACCTCTTGCAGCAAGAGTTGCAGATGATTCCACATGGTATGGAACACCTGTATGGTCTCTTACCTTAGGATGAGTTCCCTGCCCATCAGGTGAGAGCTTCTAGAAGTGAACATGGGGTAGATTAGCTCTCTTTGCTGCCCTCGGGAAGACCTTCTACTCCACCCGTGGAAGAAAGAAATGCTAAAAAATGCTTGTGGGATAGGTTTGCTGAACTGACTTTTTCCAAGTCTCCTTTTCTCTCTGTTCTCCAGTTAGTGGTTCTATAAGAATGAATGTGTATGTTTGTGTGAGTGACTCACACATCCTAATATAGAACTTTATAGAAATGAATTTCAGTGTTTTTTTTTTTTTTTTTTAAACACAAGACCACATCAAAGAAAGAGAAACACTCTTGAGCTGTTGACAGGCTTTCACCACTTATTATGTGAGAAAAGAAATGTCAGTAACTTAAAAGAAAATTTAAAATCAATGTGTTTGAGCTTTCCCAATTTTAAAATTCTTTACAAAATCTTGTCAAAAAGGTTATGTAATGGTAACAAGGAGGCTGAAACTTCTCTAGGCAATGGAAACTTTCTTTGTTTCCTCTGAGAGCAAAAGATAGAGAAGTGGAGCCTTATTCTGGGGAGACCCCCCCACCACTCCCACCCCAGCGCAGGTGTCAGTGTCTGTTAGTTATGTGCAATTATTGCTTTTTAGGAGCCACTGCTCTGACTTATAGGAAAACAAAGACTGGGTTACAGCCATGTATTTACAAGAGCCACAGTGAAATAATTGGTGAGGCCAAGGTGGTGAATAAACCACTTGTTGGGGTAGTTCAGGCCTAAATATACTTTCTACTGAGGTGACCTGAAGTTGCCCTAATTCTTCCTTTGTTCCAGCTGTATAGATTGGCTTCGAAATATGGTAGAAGGTTGACATGTCAGACTGTGACT
>SJYX01018427.1:16124-30004 GCA_006410675.1 Oreotragus oreotragus
ATCTATTTGCCATGAAGTGATGGGACCAGATGCCATGATCTTAGTTTTCTGAATGTTGAGTTTTAAGCCAACTTTCACTCTCCTCTTTCACTTTCATCAAGAGGCTCTTTAGTTCTTTTTCACTTTCTGCCATAAGGGTGGTATCATCTGCATATCTGAGGTTATTTATATTTCTCCAACAGTCTTGATTCCAGCTTGTGCTTTATCCAGCCCGGCATTTCTCATGAGGTACTCTGCATATAAGTTAAATAAGCAGCTGACAATATACAGCCTTGATGTACTCCTTTCCTGATTTGGAACCAGTCTGTTGTTCCATGTCCAGTTCTACGGTTGCTTCTTGGCCTGCATACAGATTGCTCAGGAGGCATGTAACGTGGTCTGGTATTCCCGTCTCTTTAAGAATTTTCCAGAGTTGTGATCCACACAGTCAAAGCTTTGGCGTAGTCACTAAAACAGATGTTTATCTGGAATGCTCTTGCTTTTTCTATGATCCAATGGATGCTGGCAGTTTGATCTCTGATTCCTCTGCCTTTTCTAAATCCAGCTTGAACATCTGGAAGTTCATGGTTCATATACTGTTGAAGCCTGGCTTGGAGGATTGAGCATTACTTTGCTAGTGTGTGAGATGAGTACAATTGTGCGGTAGTTTGAGCATTCTTTGGCATTGCCTTTCTTTGGAAGTGGAATGAAAACTGACCTTTTCCAGTCCTGCAGACACTGCTGAGTTTTCCAAATTTGCCAGCATACTGAGTGTAGCACTTTCACAGCATCGTCTTTTAGGATTTGAAATAGCGCAACTGGAATTCCATCACCTCCACTAGCTTTGTTCGTAGTGATGCTTCCAATTCAAAATTCTATTATTTTTCTGTTGATCAATCATGATACAATGATATTAAGTGAGTAATAGTTACATAATCACAATAGTAAAAGATGTTTATCAATTTTCACACTCAAGTGCCAGACAAAAAAATGAATGATAATTACAGTTGCAAGCCATGATAGGAACATGATTAACCTAACAATATAAAATAATTACATGCAATTTGGGAGGTCGAGCAGAGTGATGTGGTAAGTGGAAGTGCATCTGTGCACACGGTTTCATCTGCCCAGCCAGTCTATATCTTTCGGTTCGTGCATTCAGTCCATTTACATTTAAGGTAATTAATGGTATGTGTGATCCTGTTACCATTTTCTTATTGTTTTGGGGTTTATTTTCTGTAGGTCTTTTCCTTCTCTTGTGTTTCCTGCCTAGATTAGTTCCTTTAGCATTGGTTGTAAAACTGGCTTGGTCCACTGAGTTCTCTTAACTTTTGCTTGGCTGGAGAGCTTTGATTTCTCCGTCAAGTCTGAAGGAGAGTTTTGCCTGGCTGTGCGTTCTTCCTTTTCATCACTTTAAATATATCATGCCATTCTCTTCTGGCTTGTAGAGTTTCTGTTGAGAAGTCAGCTAATAACATGATGGGAGTTCCCTTGTATGTTGTCATGTTTCCTTTGTTGCTTTTAATATTTTATCTTTAATTTTTGTCAGTTAGATTACTGTGTGTCTGAGGGTGTTCCTACTTGGGTTTATCCTGCCTGGGACTCTCTGAGCTTTCTGTACTTGGTTCACTATTTCCTTTTCCACGTTAGGGGGAAATGAAAGTGTCAGCCACTCAGTAGTGCCCAATTCTGTGGTTTAGTTGGTAACTCATGCCCCACTCTTGCGACCCCATGGACTGTAGCCTGCCAGGCTCCTCTGTCCATGGGATTCTCCAGGCAAGGATAGTGGAGTGGGTTGCCATTTCCTTCTCCAGGGCATCTTCCTTACCCAGGAATTGAACCCAGGTCCCTTGCACTGCAGGCAGATTCTTTACCAACTGAGCTACAAGGTAAGCCCTCCCTTATAAGGGAAGTTTTCAGCTATTATCTCTTCAAATATTTTCTCAGGTCCTTTCTCTCTCTCTTCTCCTTCTGGGACCCCTATAAAGCAAATGTTGGTCTGTTTAATACTGTCCCAGAGATCCCATAGGCAGTCTTCATTTTTTTTTTCCATTCTTTTTTCTATATTCTGTCTGTGGTAGTGACTTCCACCTTCTGTTCTCCAGGTCATTTGTCCATTCTTCTGCCTCAGTTATTCTGCTGTTGATTCCTTCTAGTGTATTATTCATCGCTGCTTGTTCTTTAGTTCTTCTAGGTCTTTGGTAAACCTTTCTGGCATCTTCTCCACTGTTTTCCTGAGATTCTGGATCATTTTCACTATCGTAATTCTGAATTCTTTTTCTGAAAGAGTGCCTAACTCTACTTCATTTACTTGTTCTTCTGGGGGGGGTTTCTCTTCCCTCCATCTGGGACATAACTTTCTGCTTTTTCATCCTGAATTACTTTCTGTAGTGTGGTTTTGGTTTCAGTCGCTGTGGGATCATGGTTCTCCTGTCTGCCCTTTGATGGAGGAGGCTAGGAGGTCTGTGTAAGCTTCCTGATGAGAGGGGCTGGCTGTGCCAGTTCCTAGCTGGGTCTTGCTCTGGTGGGGAGGGCCTCGCTCATTAAGATTTAATCCAGTTATCTGGTGATGGGTGGGGTTGTGCTCCCTCCCTGGTATCTGTTTGGCCTGTGGCAACCTGGGGTCTAGAGGCTCTATGGCAGGGTCACTGGTGACCTCCAAGAGGACTTACACCAAAGGGGAACTTGCGGGACTGCTGCTGCCAGTGCCCCTGTCCCTGTGGTGAGCCCCTGCCAACCCATGCCGCCACAAGAAGCCCGTCAACACGAGCACGTGGTTTTGGTTTAGTCTCCTGGACTGGTTCAGCAGTGGGGTCACTGCTCCTTTCCTCTGGGTCTTGGTGCATTCAAGATTTTAGTTGCATCCTCCAAGACTGAAGTCTCTGTTTTCCCCAGTCCTGTGGAAGTCCTGTAATCAACCTTCACAGCAATGGGAGAAC
The DNA here is from genome assembly GCA_006410675.1 of Oreotragus oreotragus. Lineage (NCBI taxonomy): Eukaryota > Metazoa > Chordata > Mammalia > Artiodactyla > Bovidae > Oreotragus > Oreotragus oreotragus. The sequence continues at coordinate 19,043 of SJYX01018427.1, forward strand.
TTCTTTGGTATTCTTGTTCTCCGGTTGGCGGGCCACCCACTGGGTCAGTCACGATAAGATCAGATCCCATAGCCGCTGGGTGGTAGGATTTGATTTTACCGTGACTGTGCTCTTCCCACCATCTCGTTGCGGCTTCTTGTTTGTCTTTGGATGTGGGGTACCGTTTTTTTGGTGGATTCCAGCATTCTTCTCTCGATGGTTGTTCAACAACTTGTTGCAATCTCTTTTTGACTTCTAATTTAATTCTCAGTAAATTAGTGATTCTGATTAAAGTGACATTCTTTTTAATGGACAGGTAGAGAAGACAGGAAAAGTCAGAAATACCAACAGGTATTTGGCCCCAGNGGGGTACCGTTTTTTTGGTGGATTCCAGCATTCTTCTCTCGATGGTTGTTCAACAACTTGTTGCAATCTCTTTTTGACTTCTAATTTAATTCTCAGTAAATTAGTGATTCTGATTAAAGTGACATTCTTTTTAATGGACAGGTAGAGAAGACAGGAAAAGTCAGAAATACCAACAGGTATTTGGCCCCAGGAATGTATGAGTCTTCCCTGAGGCCACCACTGATCAGTCTAAGGTGGGTATTTGACCCCAGATCTCCACCAAGGGCTTTCAAGGGACCCTTGAACTTAGGACCAAGAGAGATTTTGAAATCTGAAACTGTAGATGGTAAAACTGGGAAACTTTTATTGAAATCATGCTTTTTCATCTGTTTTATTGAAGTTGTGTTTGTTTTGCCATGAAGATAAGCTAATATACAGCAAGACAAAGTGTGAAGCACAAGAAAGGAAGTAGGCAGAAGTAAGCAGGTGGAAGAGGGCCCCTGTCTTCTGGTCCTTCCAATCTATTGAGGGTCCTAAGACAGTGACCTTTCTGTCCCTTCTTTCCACAATTTCCTCCTGGTATAAGCATGTTTGAGCTTTGCTTCTGTCCCTTATAACAGAAAAGTCTTCACCCACACCCCTGGACTGAGACATGGCCTGAAACACACAAAGGTTGCAGTGTGCAGGCCTCAGCTATCGGCAGGGGATCAGTCAAGTCAAAGTGAAGGATGGTAGTGTTGCAAGAGGCAGCAGTGAGGCAAGAAAAGGCCTCAAGTTTTCTTGAATGTGATAATGGTGACCAGCAACTTTACCTGTGGTGCTGGAAGAAGGCCAAGTTCATCTGAAGCCTCAGCAGAGGCCAGTATGGATCTGTGCACAGGGCAGGGGCAGGCCTGGGAGGTCAGTGAGAACCACAGCGCACACTTAGAGCCGGGCTGCAGGCTGTCTCCCCTCTACCCCCAACCTCAAGCCCTGCTCCGGTCTCCACAAATCCTTGTTCTTGCCTGCCTGCCTCTGCTGCAGCAGCTGGCTCCAGCAAGCATTTCCCCTGCATGGGTTTTTTCCCCTGCCTCCTAGATCAAAACATGACTCCAGCTTTCCTTCTCTGCCCCTCCCAGGCACTGAGTGGACCCTTGGCATTTTCAAGGGTGTGTCAGGCAGAGAGCCTCTTTTGAGTCCAAGCAGAGTTACTGCACATGTACAAAGTATGCTTTCTGGTGGCCTCCTGACCTGGCCCTCCCTCAAACCCTGGGAGTCTCCTAAGGGAACCTGCACACCCGCTCTTCCAGCCATCATTATCCTGTTTGAATGTGAGATTTGAGAGCTAAGATAGGAAGCTCAATTTTCAAGTCACTTCCAAATGTTGCTGTCTTTGGTTCAATCTGGGGCATGTTGTGAGTAATAGTCATTTATTCCTGTACGTGTTACTATTAATTATAAAGTTTCCAGTATAGGAAAAATGAATTTGACAATATGACTGTGTTTAATGATTTAGTTAAACAGTACCAGCTTGATTCTACAATTGAGGTCACCAATCAGGAGTAATAAAAAGGAATAAGTAATGCTAACCAGACATATTTTAGACTGTGTGGTTTAGACTTAATCTTTTAGAGCAGTTTTAGGTTCACAGAAAAATTGAGAGGAAAGTACAGAGTTCCCATATACCCCACCCACCATGGTCTACCCCCGCTGCAGTGAACAACCCCCACCAGAGTGGTACATGGTACCTGCATTGACATATCCTAATCACCTAAAGCCCACAGATTACATTAGGGTTCACTCTTGGTACTGTGCATTCTGTGAGTTTGGACCAATGTATGATGACACATATGCACCATAGTTTCACACGGAACAATCTTGCTGCCCTCAAATCCCCCTCTACTCCATCTACTTACTCTCTTCTCTTTGAACCCCTGGCAACCACTGGATTTTCTCCAGTCTCTGTAGTTTTGCCTTTTACAGCATGTCATGTATTTGAGATAATACAGAGAATAGCCTTTACAGACTGGCTTCTCTCACCTAGCAATATACGTGGAAGGTTCTTCCATGACTTGATAGCCCAGTTCTCTTTAGTGCTGAGTAATATTCTGTTGTCTGAATCTCCCAGTTAATTTATGCATTCACCTGCAGATGGGTGTCTTGGTTGATTTCAAGTTTTGGCTGAAATTATGAATAAAGCTGCTATAAACATTCATGTACAGGTTTTTGTGTGGACATGTTTTCAACTCCTTTGGATAAATACCAAGGAGAACAGTTGCCGGATCATATGGTAAGGGTATATTTAGTTCAGTAAGTGTCTAACAGTCATTTCTGGTTTTATCCTCAGGGTAAAGCTCCAGTGTCACTTGGGTGAACCTCATATTTAATGGTTTAGCAAACTGAGACTCCAAGAGGTGAAATGACTTCCCCAGATCACCAGATTTGGAACCACAGATCTGTCTGGGAGGAGAACTCCTTCACCACTGCTGAATCTCAGCCCCTGCAGCTGTTGGCCCCTGGCAGGCAGACCTCCCTGTTGGCTCCCTCTCCAATATGCCTCTTGGGCTGTGACTGGCCAGGATGCCCAGAAGGGGATGGTTCAGTGAACCCCGCTGCCTTCCTTTGAGTGCTTGTCCATTGCTCACTGCTCTCTCCCCAGCCCCATACTCCACACTCCTGACTTTTGGGGATCAAGATACGATTTTGTTTCTCAAAGGTTTGGGAAGCTGCCAGCTCCACAAGTACGGTTTGTCATTGGTTCAGACCAGTTTATCACATAAACGGTAAAGCCCCTTATCTTGCATCTGAGTCCCTGAAGACTGTGTCCTTCTGTGGTTGCCCAGGGCACTCTCCTGTGAGAACCTGTGTAATGCCAGGGAAGGAGGCCGAGTAGCGAGAAGATGGTTTGTGGCCATCATGAACACACTGAATGGCAGTAGAAGGGAAGTTTGGACCTGCTTCATCCTTGAAGGACAAGCAACCCACAACAGTAGGCAATCAGCTGTCTTGTGGGTTTCTCTCCTTTTTGGAAAAAACAAAAAACTTTTGAGCTCTATTTTTCAGCAATTATTTGCTTAAAATCACTTCTTCAGAACTGCCTCTTTGTACTCCCCTAAATGTAGTACTTTGTGTTTCCTGTACAGTGTGTCCTCTTCAGGGGACACGGGGAAGGCATACAAATAAGGACTATGCACATTTTGTTGTTCTCTTAGCAGATATTTCATGCCTGAGAGGACAAACCACTCAGAACCTGGGAATTTTCTATTCGGTAAGATAGATGGGAAATTGCTGGTGGCGTGATTAGGACTGTCTTTTCATAATTATGACTGAGATCAATTTATCCAGCCTGGGTAGCTATAGAAAAATAGGAGGGACAAGCTGCCAAAGGACATAGCCCTTGATTTCTTCCTCACATCTTAATTTCTTATTTCATGCAATAAGGGGCAGATACAAAAGAAGGCAACAAAGTGGCTTTTAAACATTAGGTAAGCATCAGGTGTGCCCGACTCCATGGGGCCAGAAGCTCTGGCACCCTCTCATGCCCTCAGACCTTGCCCTGTTCCTTTGGGTTCTTCCTGAGCTGTCCTTTATAATGAAACTGTATATGTTTCATACATAATTAAGCATCAGGATATGTTGATCACTCAGATGAGGGTGGTGAATGTTTGTGATGTTCCCTTTGAGCAACCATCCCAGTGATTCAGAACTCTTAGAAAGCTGACGGGTAAAGCAGAAGGCAAGGACAGGGACAATGAATGACCAGCCTTGACAGTGCTCTTCGGTCATCACGACAAAGCGTCCTGCAGTGAGCAGGTGTGGCACTGTGACTGTGACTCGGGAGCAGTGGGCGTCAAGTTTTTGACAATATAGGTCCCTCAGGGCTGGTGACAGATGTGGGACTTCTGTGTGCCTACGCTCAGGGGAGCAGGAATGCTAACAATCAACTCCCCTTCATCCAGGGATTCAGACATCTGTGAACTCAGGGGGCAAAGAAAGGACTGAGTGAGAGAAGCGGGGAGAGTGGGTCTGAGAGGGCTTCCTGGTGGAAGTGACCTTTCTGTAGGGTTTTAGTGCAGAGAGTTGGGACAGAGAAGAGGAGAAGGCGTCTCAGCCTGTGCTCAGGCTGGACATGCATCCTGGGAGGCTCTGTGATGGGAGGAGTTTATGAAGCTATCTGGGCTGGAAGGAGAGATCCAGGCTGATGGTGATCTTGTGGTGTCTGGAATGGAGTTAGATGGTGATGAGGGAAAGTGAAAGCACCGTCATTCATACCAGCTGAGCAAAATCTCCATTTCAGGCCTGGAGCCTCCACCGCTTGAACATCCTTTGCAGACAGTAAAGTGAAATCAGACTCGTCCTCTTGCCTTTAGCCAAAGCTTTTTTTTTTTTTCAGACAGGACAGGGGGATTTTCTGCCCTTCTTTACTTTCTTTCTCCGACTAAGAAAAATGTAATATATTCAACTGTGGCCAGAAATGGGTCTCTCTGAAGTGAGAATCCTTGCCCCTTATATCTAGGAAGTCTTAAAATGTTTTTAAAACCTTCAAAAACATAAGAATGATTCTATAAGGGAGCCTTTCAGGATGCTCATCTTAGTGGATATTTATTTCAACAAATATTTATACCAGCTTATTGTGCACGAGGTGCACTGCTGGGTGCTGGGAATAAGGGCACCCAGGGACTGGAGTGGGAGTCGGGGTGTGCGCATACCTGCAGAGGGGCAGGGCCACTCATGCTGGAGAGCGTGGACGCCAGTGTCCTGAACATAGGGGAGCCACCTCGGCGCCTTCTCTCCTCTGGCCCTTCCTTGCTTCTGTTAGCTGACTCCAGGCTCTCCCTGCAGGAAAGAAAAATCCTCTCGATTCCTCACTCGAGACAGCACTGACTCTTTACCCTCAGCATCTGAAAAATGGAGATAATAATGCCCATTTCCCAGAGTTGTGAGAGTTGAATAACTGAATATACACAAAGTAGTCAGAACAGTGCCTGGCACATAAGANGATTCCTCACTCGAGACAGCACTGACTCTTTACCCTCAGCATCTGAAAAATGGAGATAATAATGCCCATCTCCCAGAGTTGTGAGAGTTGAATAACTGAATATACACAAAGTAGTCAGAACAGTGCCTGGCACATAATATGCACCCAGTAACCATGACTATTGTTATTAATTCAGTCTCAGGAGGGAGTGGGAGGCTAATGTATCTACTCAGACCGTGGCTCCTGAATCAGAACCTAATCAGTACCTATTGCCATCGAGATAGCACATATTATTAAAGGCTTTAAAAAGCAGATTATTAAATAGTAATTTTGTTGTGGTTCCTAATTTGGGGAAAATGTGTATTTTTACAGAAAGATATGTAGATGTTATGGGCTGGATTGCATACGCCTAAAATTCACATGCTGAAGCCCTAACCCCCATACTTCAGAACCATGTTTGGACCTTATTTGGAGACAAGGTCTTTAAAGAGGTAATTAACATGAGGTCTTTAAGATGTGTCCTAATCCAATATGACTGGCATCTTTAGAAGATGAGGCTCACATGTGCACCCACATAGAAGAAAGATCATGTGAGGACACAGAGTGAAGACTGTCACCTGCAAGAAAAGGAGAGCCTCTGGAGGAAAAACAAACCTGCCAGCATCCTGACCTTGGACTTGGAGCCTCCAAGACTGAGAAAATAAATGCCTGCAAGAAGATCAAACCAGTCACTCCTAAAGGAAATCAACCCTGAATACTCACTGGAAGGACTGATGCTGAAGCTGAAGCTTCAATACTTGGACTAACCTGATGCAAAGAGTCTTTTCCGACTCACTGGAAAAGACCCTGATGCTGGAAAAGATTGAGGGCAGGAGGAGAAGGGGATGGCTGAGGAGAGATGATTGGATGGCATCATCTACTCTATGGACATGAGTTTTGGCTCTCTCTAGGAGAGAGCAAAGGACAGGGAAGCCTGGTGTGCTGCCATCCATGGGGTCGCAAAGAGGTGGACACAACTGAGCGACTGAACAACAATTTAAGCTCCGGTTTGTGGTACTTTGTTATGGCACAGTCCTCCAAACTAANGTGTATAAGAGACAGCTCTAGGAGAGAGCAAAGGACAGGGAAGCCTGGTGTGCTGCCATCCGTGGGGTCGCAAAGAGGTGGACACAACTGAGCGACTGAACAACAATTTAAGCTCCGGTTTGTGGTACTTTGTTATGGCACAGTCCTCCAAACTAAAACAGTGGAGAAAAGGTTGGAAGAATCTGCTTCTAGTGGTTATTCTCAGAGTGGAGGAATTTCAGCAGATTTCAGTTTAATTTATTTTAGAACAACTTCCTCCAATTTTAAAGGAAAACTGGAGAAGGAAATGGCAACCCACTCCAGTGTTCTTGCCTGGAGAAGCCCCATAGACAGAGGAGCCTGGCGGGCTACAGTCTATGAGGTCGCAAAGTGTCGGACAAGACAGTGTCTAAGCACAGCACAGCAACNCTTCCTCCAATTTTAAAGGAAAACTGGAGAAGGAAATGGCAACCCACTCCAGTGTTCTTGCCTGGAGAAGCCCCATAGACAGAGGAGCCTGGCGGGCTACAGTCTATGAGGTCGCAAAGTGTCGGACAAGACAGTGTCTAAGCACAGCACAGCAACCCCATCAGAACCACTACAGCCATTTCTTAGGCCAGCAGCCTAGAAACAGGACTCCACTAATCACAGCCACGTGCTCACCCTTCACCCCTGACAACTCCTGGCTGGGCCCCACAGCTCCTGGCTGGGCCCCCTTGACTTGGCTCCATCTCTGACTAATTTAACATATACATGTATCCCTCATGTCCCTGCAGTGACCCAGCAATCAATCAAGGAAAGTCGGTGGGACCTGGCTACCTGGGGAGGGACACTTGGCTACTCCCTCTTCCAGCTGTGGAAACACATGAGGACCTCTCAACTGTGGTTCTCTGGAGTGGGGCACCAGGAGCCGAGGTGGGGGAGAACCGATTGCTGAAACCCCCACTTCCTAGTCCTCCCCCTTTGGGCCTGCTCCTGGGCGCCACCCTCCCCTGGCTCTGTTCCTCCTTCATCTCACAGCTGCTACCTCCTAGCAGATGCTTGAGGGCCTGACGGTTCTTGGTTTGAATCTCAGCTCCATCACCGTTGTGACCATGAGCAAGTCATTTAATCTGCTCTCATTAGTTTCCACATACATGAAATGGTGAGAATTATAATACCCATTTTATAGGGTGATAGTGAAGATTAAATAACATGGGTAAATAGTACTCCCAATTCTCTGCTACAATGAGAAGGAAGACTGCCTGGCACAGAGCAAGTATTTAATAGCACTTTATTGGATAGCATTGGGGAAATATAAAACAAACAAAATGTCCTCTTAACCTGGAAAACCCCTCTACAAAAGTAGCAGAGACAAAACAAAGAAAACAAAAGTTTTGTTGTTGAATAAGCATTACACCAGAATGTGATGCACATCGAGGAGGGTCAGAGTATGTCACCCCAAAACACATCACTCTGACATAAGGATTTTCTTGAGCTGGAGGCAATTGAGAAAAAGGAGACACAAGAAAAACTGTGCCCTCTCCTTTCTGCTAGGACTCAGCTGTGGCATGTGGGATCTAGTTCCCAGACCAGGGTTTGAGCCCAGGTCCCCACTGCGTTGGGCTTCCCCTGCGGCGCTAGTGAGAAAGAACCGGTGAGCCAGTGCAGGAAATACAGGAGATGTGGGTTCGATCCCTGGATCGAGAAGATCCCCTAGAGCAGGACACGGTCACCCACTCCAGTACTGTTGTCTGGAGAATCCCATGGCAGAGGAGCCTGGTGGGCTACAGTCCATAGGGTCACAAAGAGTTGGACATGACTGAAACAACTTAGCATGTATGCATGCCCCTGCATTGAGAGCTAAGAATCTTAGCCATTGGATGACTAGAGAAATCCCTAAACCCTAGCCCTCTTGATGTGTAGATTTATAAATAGAGGGACAGATGGATGAATTGAACCTTGGAGGAAATGAGTTTTTAAAACTGCAAATGAGCTTGAAAATTAATGCAGGATGCTGTGAGAAGTCTGGAAGATATTACACTTGTCAGAAGGGAGATATTGTCTCTAAGTTCAGCGAGGTAATTCCTTCTCCATGCCCTTTTCACTCCAGTGTCTGGGTTCAGTACACATCATCTCAAAAATTCCAACATTGGTAACAGTTTTTGATTCGTTTCAATGGTGCAAAAGAAGATGATTGCCGATTTTAATTTTGGCACACAAGTCATGTCCTCAGTGACTTGTTTTCTGTGTCTCCCCCAACCATCTCAGTTTTGGAGGAAGAAGCTCAGTGTGGTTCTCAGCACACAGTCTGTTTCCAGGAGACGAGTGCTGAGATTTTACTTTTAATGCCCTTTCCCTTTAACTTCCTTTCCCCATCATTCATAACCTTGTCAGAGGACTTTCTGGAGGGAAGAAATTTCTTCCCTTTCTTTTTCTCAGAAAGATGGCTCTGCAATTTGAAAATGTTACTTTGAAAATATTTTTATGATTAAAAAAATTTTTTTTCTCAACATAAGATTTGCTCAATAGCATTCTAATATTGTGCAGTGTAGGTGGTAAAATTTTAGGATTGTGTCTGATCCTACCCCCAGGCTGGCGTTCCCATGCTCACTTACCTGATTTACTATGAGAATTTTAGGGACACACACACACGTGTGTGTGTATAATACATGTAACACAACCAAAATGCATTTACTAGGGCCCCATGGACATGAAATGTTGCCATGGACTTGATACTGAAAATCAGAGTAATCGCCCTGTCTACTCTCAGTCATGCAGAAGACAGACTGAGAGGGAGAAGAGGAAGGGCTAGAGGAAAGGAGGATGAAAAAGTGAGCCCCTTTGCCAGAGAAGATACAGCCCAATCACATGGACATGGCTTCAGAAAGCAGCACAGGCAGACTCTATTCATTGACATGGTAGACTGTTTTAGGTCGAATTGTGTCCTACTGAAAACAAAACAAAACAAAACAAAATGGAACTCCTAATTTCCCAATACCTGTGAATCTGACCTTATTTGAAAATAGGATCTTTGCAGATTTAATTATGTTCCAAGGAAGTCATTAGAATAGACTTTAATCTGATATGACCACATCCTTATAAGAAGAGGGAAATTGGACATGAAATGCAGGGAGAGCACCATGTGAAGACATAGAGACATACAGACCCAGAGGAAAGACGCCACATGAAGATGGAGACAGACTGGAGCTCTGCTGCCACAAGCCAAGGAACCTCTGGGACTACCGGAAACCGGGAGAGGCAAGGAAGGATCTGCCCCCGGAGGCTGCAGAGCAAGCATGGTCCTGCCATCACATTGACTTTGGATGTCTGTTATAGCAGCCTGAGGAAACTCACACATGTATTCTGTAGGGTATAAGCAAAAACCAATTTTATTTTCTTTCTTCTCCTGCTAGACCATTCATGCCCATCTCTGGATGAACTCTCTAGATCTCAGTGCTTTTTCTGGTCTCATTTTGAGATATGAGTAGTCCAATTCTGTCTAAGACAGAATTGTTGGAGAAGGAAATGGCAACCCACTCCAGTATTCTTGCCTGGAGAATCCCAGGGATGGAGGAGCCTGGTGGGCTGCCGTCTATGGGGTCACACAGAGTCGGACATGACTGAAGTGACTTAGCAGTAGCAGCATTCTGTCTAAAATCAAAACTTCAGTCTTCATTCCCAATTGTAGGCTTAACTCAAGGTCAGAAACCTGCAGTGGTGAAAGGCAGTGTAGCTGGCTTCTTCANTGGTGGGCTGCCGTCTATGGGGTCACACAGAGTCGGACATGACTGAAGTGACTTAGCAGTAGCAGCATTCTGTCTAAAATCAAAACTTCAGTCTTCATTCCCAATTGTAGGCTTAACTCAAGGTCAGAAACCTGCAGTGGTGAAAGGCAGTGTAGCTGGCTTCTTCACTGCTTCCCCACTAATAGGCCAGCCACCTCATTTTCTCCTCACTCATTTTATTGCCTCTAGGGTTGGAGTAAGGGAGCAAATAAATTGGGAACAGAAAAGGGCTTTATTTGGTGTGTGTACTTATTATCAGATGGTGATTTCTGTAGCTATAAGTCAAATGTTCAAAGTCTATGGAGTACAGATTATAGTCATTCCAAATAATAAGTCCACCCTGTAGACCCTTGTAAGGTAGAGCCTTCTTGCTTTAGGGTACCCTACTGTGGAGGATGTTCTCTGAGGATCATTTATATCCTCTGTCAGTGATGCACCTCCAACCCCTACCAACTATGGTCACCTCTCCCCTTGCAGGAAGCCACAAAAGACAAAACCCTAGCCACCTGTCATAGGCAAAGATCTTACATGGGCAGTTCTTTAAAGAAATGCGGTTCTGCTGGTTTAGTCACTAAGTTGTATGTGACTCTAGAGAAATATACCACTGGCCAACAAAGAAAATAAAAGAAGCAGCTTCTTTATCCATTCATTTGTTGGTGGGCATTTAGGCTGGTTCCATGTCTTACGTATTGTGCATAGTTCTGCTATGAACATAGAGGGTGCATGTATCTTTTTGAATTATAGTTTTATCTATATGTATGCCTAGGAGTAAGACTGCTGGATTACATGGCAATATAATTGAAGAACGTTATACTGTTTTCTAAAGTGACTGCACCAACTTACATTCAT
>SJYX01018428.1:4081-26721 GCA_006410675.1 Oreotragus oreotragus
TTACATTTTTACATAGCAAGGACACAGTGATTTATAACAAAGTACAGTGATCTATAACAAAAGAGAAAATTCATTAACTCAAAAAGTCTAGTATTGCTAACATCAAAAATTACTATATTTCCTTTTCTATATTCCAAATACATTGATTAATATATTCCCAGGTGCCTAAGGATATGGAGGCCTGGCAGCAATCATTGACTCAACAATGAGAAAAGCCCTATGCTAATTAAGACTCTCAAAATACTCCAAAACTCTCTGTGCTGTTTATGGTTGAAAGTGAAAGTGAAAGTGAAGTCGCTCAGTCGTGTCTGACTCTTTGCGACCCCCTGGACTGTAGCCTACCAGGCTCCTCCATCCATGGGATTCTCCAGGCAAGAACACTGGAGTGGGTTACCATTTCCTTCTCCAGGGGATCTTCCTGACTCAGGGATCGAACCTGGGTCTCCTGCTTCGGAGGCAGACACTTTAACCTCTGTGCATAGTGGCAGGAGTATGGATAATCCTGTCACACAAGCTAGTTTGCCAGCAGAGAGGTTTGACCTGAGACACCCTTGTCACACCCAGGGTAGGGAATTAGCAGCAATTATTGGCACAACAAATGAAAAACCCTTCACCAATATAATTCCTAACAAACCCACTATACTAATAATTTCTAACTTCCCAAAAGAATTTGCCTTTAGTAAGTCTAAAACATCTCATGCTTCTCACAGTTGGGGTGCTGTAAACAATCACATGTGGCCAGACGAACCTGTACAGGCAGGCTAGATAACCTTCAGAGGAGTTGTAAGTTGAAACACTCTTGTCATGCCCAGGAATTTTTATTGACTTGGAGCTGCACGTTAACTTCTTCTCTAAGAGAAATGTCTATGGGGGAGAGCCCCCCGTAAAGTCAGAGGTGTAGGTGAGAGCATAAAACAGACTCTGGTTTTGGGGGTAGATGCTCAGGAACAGGGGGTTTCCCAAGGCTTGATCATGCCTTTGCGTATGCCAAGCCTCCTTCCCCATGACCTCATGCTGGCTCCCGGCATATTAATACAAATATTAGGTATAGTTTTGACAAAGGAATCAAGTCTGTATTAGATTCTCCCTCTGGATTTAGCAGCCAATGTGTTAGAAATCAGAGAAGGCAATGGCACCCTACTCCAGTACTCTTGCCTGAAAACTCCCATGGATGGAGAAGTCTGATGGGCTGCAATCCATGGGGTTGTGAAGAGTCAGACACAACTGAGCAACTTCACTTTCACTTTCATGCATTGGAGAAGGAAATGTCAACCCACTCCAGTGTTCTTGTCTGGAGAATCCCAGGGACAGCGAAGCCTGGTGGGCTGCCATCTATGGGGTCATAAGAGTCGGACATGACTGAAGCAACTTAGCAGCAGCAGAAGCAGTAGCAGCAGCAGTGTTAGAAATATCCATGACAAAGAAACACACTGAACTGTACCAAAAGGATAGGATCACTAAAATCCAGAAATTTTTAATATGGGAAACTCTACATAACAAATTTTCCAATTTTTTAGTTGTAAGGAAATGAAAGGGATGGACAAGGTATGGGGTTAAATTGACATTTTCAAAAGACTTAAAAGCATGTCAAATTTTTAAAAATGTAAACTGAACTAGAATGTCTAGGGATACATATTTTAGTGTTAAAACTATAAAAAAAATTCAAGGAAGTCATTATTACTATAAAAGTTAGGATAATGGCAGGAGGAAGAAGGTTATAATAGGAATGGTACAAATAGAAGAGGGTTCTCGGGTCACCTCTTCTCTCTCACTTCTGGACAGGTTCTATTTCTTGACCTGGACAATGCTGACCTTGTTATAATTCATTGCACCATATACTTGATTTGGATAACTTTCTGAATCTGTATTTTATTTACAATAAACATGGTTTAAAATGTAAACAGAGTTGACATAAATTTCAACCTCCTATTTTTTAGGAGGAGCTCCAATTGGGTAAAAGTGAAAGAGAAGAAACTCTGAAACAACAAGATGTTAGAGGGAGGGCCTGGAAATAAACTAAAATGCCATATGGGGAAGTTAAATGTGGTATGAAAACTTCCCCAATCTCACAGTTTTGTTTTGTCTAACTCATATCTCTTTTCAGAATTTATTGTGCTATCCATGAGGCACAATCACATGGGAGCCTAAGAGTGAAATGATCTTTCCCAGCCTGATTCTAAAAGATGGTTTCTCAGACTATCATATTTTCTTAGATATCAGATGTAATTATGCATAAATAAACATTAAAGTGCCAATAATATTGGAGATACATGTATTCCTAGACTGAATCATCACTCATTGGTTTCCAAAGCAGCGACATTATCTGCAATTTCTAACAGAGGAAATCAGCCCAGCTCATACTCCTAGCTAGATAAAACCACCTTGAGAAACTTAAGACAATATGTGTCTCTTGATATTTAAAGGAGATTCGTTCCAGGACAGGACTCCCACAAATACCAAAACCTGTGGATGCTCAAGTTCCTTATATTAAATGATGCAATATTTGTATATAACCTACACATGTTCTCCCCTTCAGTTTAAGTAATCTCTAGACAACTTATAATATTTAATACAATGTAAAATGCTATGTAAATAGTTGCTACTGTGCACAACAAATTCAAGTTTTGCATTTTTAAAATTTCTGGATTTTTTTTCAAATATTTTCAGTTTGTGGTTTGCTGACTCCACATACATGGAGCCCACAGATACAGAGGGCAATTTGTATTTCCATATTGTACCCAAACCAACTAAACTGTAAATCATATGCCCTGAGTTTCTAAAAACTCAAATTTATCTCTTATAGTTGTTTCACCTCCTCTTTTGCCATCTTAACCATTTTTCTTTCTTTCTTTCTTTTTTTTTTTTTTGTACCCTTTTCTGTCCTCCATTGGCCACTACCCCAAACTTGTGGATGCCAACCAAAAAAGACTGGAATGGAGGTGGGAAGGTAGGTACAGAGGAAGAACACACGGCAGGCTAATGAGCAGATGAAGTGTGGCACAAATAAGAGTATATTTTATAAATATCTTTTTAAATCTGTGAGGGATGTACAGGGGAAGGAAGGAGGCAAGAGGCAGACTCATGGAACAATCAATGCAGAAAACAGTCCAAATTGAGCCAAAGACCTGGTTTCCTCTAAAACCAGACAGGATCGGGATGGACTCAGCTACTATCTAGACACGTTTCTAAAATATCATGCCACAGATGAAGCCAACAGAGAGAAAAAAGGTCCCTTTCAATCCAATATATGCTAACATAATGGATGTTTAACCTGCCCTCACCAGCTTTCCCAAGCAGGCGGAACAGCTCGGTGAACGACACATTGCACTCTGAAAGGATATATAATCTTCTTAATACTTAACACCAAACTAATCTAATCATAATGTTTCTTTAATGATTCAGAAGTTCTTCAATATGTAGCAATAACTAAAACACATCACTATAAAAATAAAACTCATCACTATAAAAATCAGTTATCACTGCATGTGTGATTTACAGAAATGCTATTTGAGACTCTGGTAAAGAGAATTCTGAATAAAGAACTGTACACTATAAACACTTCAGTGGGTTTCCTTTTTTCATCTTTCCTCCTTTTTCTCCAGTCAAAATTAAAATACTTACTGAGAATATGTCTTCCAAAGCAAGTAAAATGACAATAAAAAAGCCTAACAACATTTTCCAAATCTAGGACACATGCTATTTTTAAAATATATCAGGCCATAAATAAATATATTGAACACATTAATAAATGTTCCTTTCCAAAGCACTTCACTCACAAGAATGTTAAATAACTGTTCAGAAAATAAAGGACTATTGGGAATTTGAAAAGTAAGCATAATTCAGCCCTCTCCAAGTTATTCTGCATTTTTTCAAGATTAGTTGTTCTTATAAAACATATAAATATGTATATCTTGTCTCTGAGTCAGACTCATTTCAATGTCCTGAAACAAAAGGAAATAGGAAAGTCGTAAGAGACTTTCAGACACTAGAATCTGAATGAAACTTGAATACCTTCTATAAGCTGTGTCATTAAGTATTTTAATAATTTTTCAATGCATGGGCTGCATTTGCATCTGGCTGCAATGCATTTATATCAGCTCAAGGCTTGCAGCAGCTGAGCAAGCTGTTTGCATTGGGCATTTTGATTAATCCACCTCTACGCAAAAGCTGAATCTCTTTGGGTTAAAGAAACGGTGTTTTTATGTAAAAGACCAAATAAATATAATCCTGTTCTTCCCACTATATTAATAGGACAGAATTCAACCAACTGACTATTATTTGGGATGAATTTTTCTTTACAAATCTATTTTTGAATTCATGACAATTTTCAGTCTCCTGAAAAAAAAAGTACAGCATTGAAATAAAGGACCAAAAAGTTAATTTTCAGAGCTAAAGAAACATTTCACAAACAACTGCCATATTTGGAGGGTCATCCTATTCAGGAAAGAAGTGGGTTCATCAATTTAAATTTCTCCCCAAATTTCAGTGTTGTTTTTTAAATTATTAAGCTAGAGTCATTGAGATTAAAAGTAAAAGGCTCCCTTTCTCCATATTTTAACAAGCTAAATGATTTTTTATTTATTCTTTTTAAGTCATATTTCCTAAACTATTAAAAAGATCAATAAGAAATGAAAAAAAAAAGAAAATCAAAAGGGCAGAGAGAGAGACAGAGAGAAGAAAGTATCATGAAAACCCTCCTTACAGTGATGTGGAAGACATACCAAGTTTAAGCACCTTACCAAATAAAATAAAGCAAAGACATTGTTTGCCACACTGAAACATTTTAAGTGCTCAGACACCAAGTCCTATCTTTCTTTAAAGTACTGCTGTTTAGTCTTCTCTCATTTCACCTTGAAAACTGCTGTAACATCTAAGAGAACCAAAAAAGGAAGAGAGTTCCAGAAAAACATCTACTTCTGCTTTACTGACTATGCCAAAGCCTTTAACTGTGTAGATTACAACAAACTGTGGAAAATTCTTCAAGAAATGGGAATACCAGACCACCTTACCTGCCTCCTAAGAAATCTGCGTGCAGGTCAAGAAGCAACAGTTAGAACCTGACATGTACAACAGACTGGTTCCAAATCAGTAAAGGAGTACGTCAAGGCTGTATATTGTCACCCTGATTATTTAACTTACATGCAGAGTACATCATGAGAAATGATGAACTGGATGAAGCACAGGCTGAAAACAAGATTGCTGGGAGAAATATCAATAACCTCAGATATGCAGATGTCAGGAAGTGAAGAGGAACTAAAGAGCCTCTTGATGAAAGAATAAAGCAAAGACATTGTTTGCCACACTGAAACATTTTAAGTGCTCAGACACCAAGTCCTATCTTTCTTTAAAGTACTGCTGTTTAGTCTTCTCTCATTTCACCTTGAAAACTGCTGTAACATCTAAGAGAACCAAAAAAGGAAGAGAGTTCCAGAAAAACATCTACTTCTGCTTTACTGACTATGCCAAAGCCTTTAACTGTGTAGATTACAACAAACTGTGGAAAATTCTTCAAGAAATGGGAATACCAGACCACCTTACCTGCCTCCTAAGAAATCTGCGTGCAGGTCAAGAAGCAACAGTTAGAACCTGACATGTACAACAGACTGGTTCCAAATCAGTAAAGGAGTACGTCAAGGCTGTATATTGTCACCCTGATTATTTAACTTACATGCAGAGTACATCATGAGAAATGATGAGCTGGATGAAGCACAGGCTGAAATCAAGATTGCTGGGAGAAATATCAATAACCTCAGATATGCAGATGTCAGGAAGTGAAGAGGAACTAAAGAGCCTCTTGATGAAAGTAAAAGAGGAGAGTGAAAAAGCTGGCTTAAAACTCAACATTCAGAAAACTAAGATCATGACGTCCAGTCCCATCACTTCATGGCAAATAGATGGGGAAACAGTAGAAACAGTGACAGACTTTATTTTGGGGGTCTCCAAAATCACTGCAGATGGTAACTGCAGCCATGAAATTAAAGGACTTTTTTTTCCTCCTTGGAGGAAAAGTTGGGATCAACCTAGACAGCATATTAAAAAGCAGAGACGTTACTTTGCAGACAAAGGTCCCTCTAGTCAAGGCTATGGTGTTTCCAGTTTATGGATGTGAGAGTTGGACCATAAAGAAGTCTGAGCACTGAAGAATTAATGCTTCTGAACTGTGGTGTTGGAGAAGACTCTTGAGAGTCCCTTGAACTGCATAGAGATCAAACCAGTCAATCCTAAAGGAAATCAGCCTTGAATAGTCATTAGAAGGACTGATGCTGAAACTGAAGCTCCAATACTTTGGCCACTTGATACGAAGAGCCAACTCAATAGAAAAGACCCCGATGCTGGGAAAGATTGAAAGCAGGAGGAGAAGGGGGCAGTGGAGGATGAGATGATTGGATGGTGTTACCGACTCGATGGACATGAGTTTGAGCAAGCTCCAAGATTTGGTGATGGACAGGGAAGCCTGGTATGCTGCAGTCTATAGGGTTGCAGAGTTGGACATGACTGAGAGACTGAGAGACTGAACTGTACTGAATGCTACACAGAGACTAGTAAACAGGATACCAACAGGATAATTATCCAATTGCATGTAAGTCATTTTAGCTGCAATTTCCAAGTCAATGAATGTAATAAAAATATGCTTTGGTGATTTGTCCAGAAGTTCTCAGACCACAGTTAGGACTTGTCCCTATACTAATGTGGCAGAAACACTGGTGTAGCCCAGAACATTATATGTCCAAAACCATGCACTGCCTCCTTCTTTCATAGAATACCAGTATTTTGCATATAATACTCTGATATTATAGCCAATATGTAATACTGGATGAAGGAAATCAGCCTTCAACTATTAACTTCAAATAAGAGGATGAATGACATTGGAAATTCTGCTGAAATAGTCAAGTACGATGATCTAATTTGAGCCCATTTTTTCCCTCTAAATGTATCCATTCTCAAAAAGCATAACAGACGTTTTAGCAGAACATGAGTCTTTCACACTAAATCAATTTAACAATATTTACAATACACAGAGTACCATGTACTAGGCACTTTGACATATTAAAAATAAAATATAACCTTTAAAAGCTGGAGTGGGAGGCCTAAGTATATTCAACCAAAAGGCAAATAATAGAAGATTCAACTTAAGTTCTTTTCAGTGAACAGTGATATATAAAATTAAATAATTCATAATCTGATAAGTTCTAAAACTGCGGAACTTCTTTACAATATTTTCTGTTTAACAACAACAACAAAAATGTAATATCCAGATGAAAAGTGGAGAAAAGTGGCTACTCTATGTATTAAGTTGAATAAACTCTTCAAACCATCATTATTTAGAAGTACAAAGAAGACTCACTTTGTGAAATGTCTAAACCAGTTGATAACTCACAGGGTCACTTGATATTTTTAAGTCTAAACAAACAGAATCTTTGTCTTAAGACTCAGCAATAGACTTGAATCATAGTATATGTACAGTGACTGTGTGCGGGCTAAGTCATTTCAGTCGTGTCTGACTCATTACGAACCTGTGGACTGATCCTGCCAAACTCCTCTGTCCATGGGATTCTCCAGGCAAGAATACTGAAGTGGGTTGCCATGTCCTCCTCCAGGGGATCTTCCCAATCGAGGTATCGAACCCGTGTCTCCTGCAGCTCTGCACTGCAGGCGGATTCTTTACCACTAAGCCCCCAAGGAAGTCCATTTGTACAGTAGATTCTTTTAATTATAAATTATTGTCATAGTTAAAAGCATGTATATTAAGTGGAAATATTAAGTGACTTTATCCCACAGGCCCTGGAAAATTATTAGGAAAAAGAATTTGGCAAAAGTCAAAGGATACAAATTAAACGCAAAGTTCTCTTCAGCTCTATGTATCATGATTTTCTCAACCAAGCAAGGAATGTTAGACATGCAGGTCTTGTTCACTTTCATTGAACAATCTTTGTATTCAGTGGGATGCTGACACAAACGAGAGCTATTCTTCTGAATTTAAATCAATCAGAAGAAAATAATACACCCTCACAGTTTATTTTTCCCATTGTGTTCTGTCAAAAATACTCAGCTATATTTAGCTATATCCTATACTAGTAATGGTAAATACTAATGACTGATATTCCTTAAAAGTCATAAAATATTTGTCTACTGGAGCTTAGCTATATAGAACAAGACTGTTTCTTCTGTGTAATTTTCTATCAATACCTGTAGCATTGTATGATTGAAATTCTAGGAATGCCTGTCTTTCCACAACCTCCAGGGAATTGAATAGCCTAAGATTGTTAAGAGCATAAAAAAATTATTGTGACAAAAATAATCTTAAGATGTTATTCCATATCTATGAAGTGGGTATCTGCCTAGACTTCTAACCATCTCTATTCATGTTTAATTTAAGCACTCCAGTTTCAGCATAGGAACAAAAAAAAAAGAGGTTGCCTATAGCTTTGAGTACATAGATAGCAATGTCATTAAACCTGAGCACTTCTCCATCCTTAGAAACAAACTTTAAGTCTAGCAAGAAAAGTAAATCTAAAAACCCAACCATGATACACTGCTTCCACTATTTAGGCAAAAGTATTAATTGGATTAATACTCTCAATTATACTGTTAACTATAATATAATATCATATAATTGTCCTATTAATTATAATAATACTCAATTATAAACACTATTAATTGGAACACTGGATTAACTCATTGTCTTAAAGAGGAACTTTTTCATTTTACTTTTATCAAGAGAAGAGATCATTTCATCTGCAGGGACAAAACAGCTATTTTTTCAGGCCTTTGTTAAACAGACTTCCAACTGACCTCATCCAAGATGGATACACTAGACTGGTGAGTCTCTTTCTTGGTATAGACAAGTACATTAGCCATTAAATTATTTTTCATATAAATTCAAGGCATAGGTACAGTCCTCCCATGGAGACAGTCTAAGGGCACTTTATGTTACTTACATCAGGAACAGTCATTTGGACAGAGGCATCTTTTTGTAAAGACATTATCAGATTCAAAAATTACAATGAAGAATTCATGCAAAATTATCTGTTTCAACATGATGTTGAAGTAGCATCTCAATAACTAAAGAATGCCTTCACTGAATCCAAAAAAGCAAACTTACATTACAAAGCAAAGTTATTTCAAGTTTAAACTAAATAGTGTTTTTAAAAAATCTAAACTAACTAGTAAATAAAATAACAAAAAGAGAAGCAGTTTTCGAGAAGCCTAGGAAGAACTAAAAGAAATGACTAAATGAAGATTTAATAAATGTATCAATATTATAAAAGCAAATGCTCATTTTAGTAATTAAAGTCATATAGTAATATTAAAAGAATACAAATTTTAATTGCACTTTTGAGTTTGGAAAAAGTTTAAGAGTATATTGATACACATCATCTTCTTTTGGCTATGTATAGAACAAATAAAACAATTTCTAGCATGTTATTTTACAGTCATTAACATAAATGAACAGGACACAATTAAGGTGGAGGATTGATTTTAGAAGCTGACACACTGATTTCTTTTCATGCAAAAAAAATGTTAAAAAGACAGATTCCATCATAAAGAAAATTAATCTACTCTAGTATTTTCATAGTCATTTTAAAATTAAGAAATTAAGTTCATATATCAAGTAAATATTATCAGGACTTGAAAACAAATTTACTATTAACCACAAAAGTAGCAACCAATCTTTGACAATTCAAATCACTTGTGGCTTCTTATAATTCTATTTAGCAAGCACTCGAATATAACTAATCTGTGATAGAACAATAACAATTATGCAACCCAATCGCTTACTTTTAAAAAATTAACATATACAAGGGTCTTATTTTTGTATCCATTCAGCCAGTCTTTGTCTTTTGGTTGGGGCATTCAACCCATTTACGTTTAAGGCAATTATTGAGAANAATATAACTAATCTGTGATAGAACAATAACAATTATGCAACCCAATCGCTTACTTTTAAAAAATTAACAAAAAGCACGAGTATTATTCTATTAAAGGAGATCAGAAACAAGCTTTTATACTTCCAAATTTGTGGATGTAGCATGGCTTGGAATTACTCTGATAAAAATCAAATTTGCCCAAAGGCATGCTTAAACTAAACATGAAATGTTTCAAAGCTGAACAACCATGAGGTGAGCCAAAAATAAAGTAACTCAGTATAGAGAGTAGCCTATTTCTACCCTTAAAGTAAGAGACTGGGAAAAATTTAATTACTGATCTGTTTCAACTCTGAGATTTTATCTTTAATCCACTAGAAGTTAAAAGGCAATACATCAAAACTGTATGCCTATGGGGGAAAGGTTGCTATGGACCTGGTTTCACATCCATATATTTAAGGGTTCATTTTTATTCTCTTTTCTCTTTTTGATCCTCTAAGACTTGCTCCACTAGAGACTTATGAGTACTATTTCATTGCAGTGACTTTAAAAATTACATATAATAGACACTTGGTTAAAACACATTAACAACCTTACAATTAAGCAAAACAATTGTTTCAAGGACAGATTTTTCACTGTTAAGTACAAGAAAAAAAAGAGGATCAGATAGGAGGAAAGATTCAAATTTTTAAAAGGGTAAAAATAAGGCAGGAGGAAAAGGGGAAAACAGAGGATGAGTGGTTGGATGGCATCACCAACTCGATGGACAAGAGCTTGAGTAAGCTCCGGAATGATGTTGATGGACAGGGAAGCTTGGCATGCCACCGGCCATGGGGTTACAAAGAGTCGNATTCAAATTTTTAAAAGGGTAAAAATAAGGCAGGAGGAAAAGGGGAAAACAGAGGATGAGTGGTTGGATGTCATCACCAACTCGATGGACAAGAGCTTGAGTAAGCTCCGGAATGATGTTGATGGACAGGGAAGCTTGGCATGCCACCGTCCATGGGGTTACAAAGAGTCGGACACGACTGAGCAATTGAAATGAACTAAACTGGAAAATAAGAGGAAAAAAAGACATAAATAATAAATAGGTATAGGCTTTTCTCTCACCATTTTTCTAGCTTTTTCAGCCACTTCTCCCCGAAGGATTGTTGGCCATTTCCTCAACTGTGGTTTCCTACCTTTGCACCTCTGCCCATCTGTTGATTAAATGTCATCCATCCTCAGACACAANTGGAAAATAAGAGGAAAAAAAGACATAAATAATAAATAGGTATAGGCTTTTCTCTCACCATTTTTCTAGCTTTTTCAGCCACTTCTCCCCAAAGGATTGTTGGCCATTTCCTCAACTGTGGTTTCCTACCTTTGCACCTCTGCCCATCTGTTGATTAAATGTCATCCATCCTCAGACACAACAGAAATTCCATTTCACTAATCTTATCAGTGCTCTAAGCTCTAAATACATACACAACAAAATGTTCTCTCTTTTCCTGAAATTTTAGCCTTTTATTTCTTTCTTTGTCATAAATCCTTAACCTATTATGGTGTGTACTATAGTTACATATATATATTTGTCATACTCCTACAGTCAGTGACTGCAACATTCTAGAAAGCAGGGATCAATGGTCATGGTCATTTCTGTATCACCTACAGAGCTTTTCCTTTAGTGCCTTTCCTATAGTGCTTATTGAATAAATATTAATCAATAAACTCTCAGTTTTGTTTTCATTAACCATTTATTATTATTTTTACAATCAACAAAAACTGTTCATTGTATGCATTTTGTGCTCTATATCTTCCTCCATTTAGACCCATTGCACAAAAGGAATTGTGAACTCTTAAAAAAAAATGAAACTTTTCCCTTCTCAATCTTCAGTGATCATCAGTACCTTATCAACAGTCCACCAGTGATGTAAATATAATTCTGTCTTTTAGAGATAAATCTTGTGAAAATTATTTGGCAAACATTTTGTCCATAACAATAATAATTTTCTTGTTGCTCAGGGGAAATGGGAAAAATGCCTACCCTACAACCACCCATTCTCACCACTGCCCCTACTAAACTGAGAAACTTGACCTTACATTAAAGTAAATGGTATTGATGAACAGCCAGGAATTGGGAATGGTATGTGAACTAAAATAATTCTTGTCAAATCCTACTTTTCTCCAATAAAAACACACTAGAAATTTTAAAATTGTTGTTGATCAAATTTCACTGACTGCACTTGTACATTAATACACTGTGCTAACATTGTACACTGGCTAACAAAGTATTCTTGAGCAGATATGTAAACTGCCTGGAAAAAGTCAAGAACTGGGAAGTCCCCAGCACTACATAATTACCCATCATTTTGTACATAAAAATCTCAATACCATTGTTTACCTCAACCACAATATCCTTGAGGATCAGGACTATGTCTTTAATCTGCTTGTCTCTTCCAGAGCCCAGCAGAATATCTGGTACATCCAGGACCAGTGAATAATCACTGGATGAATGAATGAATGAATAATTAGTGCTATTTTACTACATTCCCTGGATATTTGTATGATTCCTAATCCCTTAACACTATTAACAAATACTTAGGTTTAGATTTTTAATTTTCCTAGTTTCCTAGTTCATTCAGACTGTTATAACAAAATATCAGGATCTAGGTGGCCTACAAACAACAAATATTTATTCCTCACAGTTCTAGAGACTGGGAAGTCCAAGATCAAAGTGCCAGAATGGTCACTTCCTGGTGAACGACCTCTTCCTGGTTTAAGTGGCAGTTCTTTGCTGTGTCCTCACATTGTAGGTGGGCAAAGGATTTCTCTGGAGACTCTTTTATAAGCCGCTTATTTCATTTAGTGAATCAAGCAGTTCCCAAAGGCTCCACCTCCTAACATCACCACCTTAGGAGGTTAGGATTTCTATATATGGATTTGGGAGAAAACTAACATTTAGATCATAGTACCTGGGATTCCCTCAAGAGTCAAGTTTTGCCATGGTTACATGGTTTTAGGGGGCAGATGAAAGTGGAAAATTTGATACTTACTGATCACTTTCAAATCATAACATTCTAGGAAGTCATTATCTCCAGCTACAGGTTCTCTGGCTTCCAGGTAACCTGGGGCCAGAGTAAGTCTAATCAGGAAACTAAATTGTAGTCAGATTCCCATTTTCCCAACTTGTGGAGAGTCCTGCAAATCTTATGAGTCCCTGAATTAGCCTAGACATAAAAGATTCAGACTGAGGTCAATGCTTCATTTGCTCCTACCCCCATTGTGATCCTAGGAAGCATCACCTGGCATTACACCTGGCTTCACAGCTCTCCCTGTGCAATGCTGGACCATCTGGCATTCCTTTCAGGCTGCCTATTTTAGTTTCCCTTCAGAAATCTACATCATTGCAATAGCAAGATTTTTAACAGAATGATGTTTTTACAGAATGAGTCTCTTAGTGTAAGAAGTGAGTATATAAGTTACATAATTTAATAGTTTCCTTCCAAGGAAGGTGAGATTATATTAACTATCATTATATTCACCAGATTCATAAGGCATGAACAAAATTAAAATTTTGTAAAGAAAATGTGAAAATGTGGCACGCATTACCTGAGAAAAGGTTTCTACAATCTCTAACACTTTGTATTATTATCTTCACTTAATTTAAAGTTTTCACTAGAAAATCACATAGTTATCATTAGTAGTAGACATAAAATTCATAGTCCAAGAACAAAATATAGGTAATCTCCTATTTTTCTGTATATGCATTTGAAAGTTAAATGTTGGAAAGTTGAGTCTACATGGTTCCCAAGTGGCTTCATTCCCAAAGAATAAAAAACATTATTATGTTTCAACACTATATGGAATATATAAAAATATTATTATTACATAATTATAATAATAATAGGACAATACTACTTTCCAAGGTCCAAAGAACGTGATAACAAGAATCTCTGCAGACCCGAGAGATTGTCAGGAATTGGTGACAGGTGACAAGAATGCTAGGCATTCCATCGAGCTGCAACAGTCTGTTCCAGGCTTGTCCACTTCCCACGGGCCTAGTATGATTTCACTTGGGTGTTAAAGCTGCCCCTGGTCCTTAAAGCTCTGCCAGCAGGGCTAAGAATGTCCTGGAAAGACAACAAAAGGAGGCTGTCTCCGCTGCCACTGCATAGTAGATTTGCTCCACCACTCTCCATCAGCAGCTGTGGCTTCCACAAGCCTGAGCTTGCAATTAGGAGTAAGTGGAGGAAGAAGTGGGATGCAAAGAACAGTATACAGAGGAAAGTTAGGCTGAATAAAAAAATAATTAAAATGTGAGTATACATGAGCCAAGTCACTGCTGCCCTTAGAGGCCCTGCATTTCACAGAGTAAGAAAGACTTGGATATAACTGAGGAAGATTTGGAAATGGTTTAAAAATCTTGTACTTCAGCACTGAAATCAACTCCCTTATCCTAGGGCCAGGATCAGACTATATTACAGTTGGTATCTTGAAACTGATCAAACCAGTCAATCCTAAAGGAAATCAATTCTGAATATTCATTGGAAGGACTGATGCTAAAGCTGAAATTCCAATACTTTGGCCACCTGATGCAAAGAGCTAACTCATTGGAAAAGATCCTGATGCTGGGAAAGATTGAAGGCGGGAAGAGGGGACGACAGAGGATGAGATGGTTGGATGACATCACCAACTCAATGAACATGAGTTTGAGCAAGCTCGGGAGTTGGTGATGGACAGACAAGCTTGGCGTGCTGCAGTCCATGGGGTCACAAAGAGTCAGACACAACTGAGCAACTGAACTAAACTGATCTTGAAATTACATTTCATCAAAACCATATGAGAGATACAATCCACTGAGAAACTATCTATATACAGGTGGACTGTGTATTATATGAATGTGTGGGCTGTATAAAAGATGAAGTTGAAGTCACATAATACAAACCATGCACTTCCTCAACCATTGTCCCTCGCTCATTAAGTGTTTTTACGAGTTTCTAACATGGACAAGACATTTTTCAAAGAACTGAAAATTGAGCAGTAAATAAAATTGATAAGGAAAATGCCTATATGGTTGTTCTTAAAGAGGCTCTTTTAATGCTTACTCTAAAAATCAGAGAGAATATAAAAAGTAATAGAAATCACTCTTTTCCCTCTGTTCTAAGAACTACCTTTCTTTCTCCATTTCATCCATGAATCCTTCCTGACCACATTTAGCCAGAAATCTCTAAGTCTTCTGCACCTAATGAACTTGCATTCTGTACTGCTCATTCCACTCTTAGAATTCCACTTCATTCCACTTCTTCATTTTTGTTTTTCACTTTCTTTTGCATGGGTCATATAAGCACTGTGATGCCATGACTTGTAATTTATTGTAGAACCCAAACCGCAAGTATAGATTGGCACAAATTAAGGAATCCATGAAGCTTGACTAGTGATAACAAAGTATAAAACAAATTAAAAAGTAAAATAATGATATTTTCAAAAGATAAACTTTCTGTAATTCAGAATACACTGGCACAAATTTGTTGGTCTTCAACTAGGTCTTATTGTATATGAGATAATTAAGGGTCATTACATGTGATGTTAATACAAATCTATGTAGCAGAAGAAAATATTCAGTATGTCAATGGGACTGGAAAATATGACCCCAGTGCAAGAAAGATTATAGAGAACACTTCAAACAGAAAAAAGATAATTCATCAAAAGATTTTGTCTTCAGTGACAGTGCTATGTATAATTTAGTAAACTAGGAACTGAGAGATCTAGTTCTAGTCTTCATTCTGCTACCAGTTATTGGAAACAGCCATCCATCCACTTTGACACCTCGAGCATCTCTCCACATTCTTGCCAAGTATGCCAAAAATGAAAGGCTGTAATGGCCAGTTTCATCAGGATCATGTTTGAGCAAGCAGCCTTAAAAAATGAGGTAATACCTCTCTCTACACAAAAAAATATGCTTGTTTGTTTTTACTATAAAAGAGTGACTCTTCACCAAGTCCCAAACTTAGTGTTCTTCTCCTATAATGCAGTCTGCTGCACATGCAGCCTCCACTTGGGCCTACCAGCATGGGTCTTGGGGGACACAGAACCAATTCAAGTGAGCACGAATCCCTGACCATTGCTTTAGTAGTGAGTAATAAAGTCCTTTGTCTTTGAAGCAGAAGTATCGTGTCTTATCACGATCTCTGATGTATCAGCATCTCTGAAACAGTAGAACACAAGCTTGTTAGCTTGCAAGTAGGGTAAAATTTTAGATCCTGACAATACCTAGTTGGGTAAATTTTTATAATACTTAGAAATAGATGTAGTCTTCCCTCTACTATTCTCTGCCACCTCTATCTCAAGGATAAAAACAAAATATTCTATAAAATGTTGTTATAAGTATTTGATCCAAGGGAGATTAGGAAAAAAGAAGAGTAAGTACCATACTACATACAGACAACTTTTTTTTTAATACTGATACAATAAAGCCATACTCTGAAAAAAGGAGAAATAAAATATGGCTTGGTCAATTATGATTGGTATCATAAATCAGTGATGGTACAGTATTTTTCAGTAATATTTTTATTACTGAATAAATATCCTTTATTTCTCTATGTTGGCTAATATTAAGAGCCTCTCTGAATTTACTCCACAGAAATATTTACTACTAAGCAAATACCACTCTGCTTTTTATTTCCTACCTCTCTTACATTTAAGAGCCAATAGATAGCCTCCTCTTCCTGTTCTGAACAAAGCATCAGGTTATATGCTGAAATAGTAACATTATAAAATGAAGGAGCCTTGTTCAGACTGAGTCTGTTAGAAACTACATTGTACAGAGCCTTTTATTTCATTGGACATTTAATACGAGCAAGAAATAGACCAGTGTTATGTTAAGCCAATTATATTTCAGAGCAAATTTATTAACATAGCATAGTCTAGCCTATCTAATGAGTACAGAATTCATGCCAGGAGGAGTGGGGTGCTGCCACAACAAAAACCTAACATATGTCTCTGGCTTAGTGGTCAAACAAAACTTAGCAACTGAACAACAACTATTATATGCTTTCCCCTTGGTGGCTCAGTATAAAGGACTGCCTGCCAATGCAGGAGACACAGGTTCAATCCCTGGGTTGGGAAGATCCCCTGGAGGAGGAAATGGCAACCCACTCCAGTATTCTTGCCTGGAAAATACCATGGATAGAGGAGTCCAGTGGGCTACAGTCCAAGGGGTCACATAGAGTTAGACATGACTTAGCAACTGAGCACATACACACACGTACCTGCCTATTATTCTAAAGTTGGATTCAGCGTATCCATCATTAAGTGAGAAAGAGAAAGTTGAGATGAGTATGTGAGAAAAGAAGCACATAGAGGAGTCCAGTGAGCTACAGTCCAAGGGGTCACATAGAGTTAGACATGACTTAGCAACTGAGCACATACACACACGTACCTGCCTATTATTCTAAAGTTGGATTCAGCGTATCCATCATTAAGTGAAAAAGAGAAAGTTGAGATGAGTATGTGAGAAAAGAAGCACAAAGAGATATGGGAGATCTAAGAACTGTCTCAAATACAACTGTTGGTTTAGTTACTAGATTATATAACTGGCCTGATTCAAACGAATGCCTATTAAGTTCTCAAGAAAACTGACTATCATGGAAAACTCCAAGTTTGTGAGGTATAAAATGATCCAGGCTCCCAAACTTCAAGAAATAGGAATTGGACTTCAAAAGCTATGAAAGTGAAAGTGTCAGTCTCTCAGTCATGCCTGATTCTTCGCAATCCCATGAATTGTAGCCCACCAGGTTCCTTTGTCCATGGGATACTCCAGGCAGGAATACTGGAATGGGTTGCCATTCCCTTCTCCAAGGGATCTTCCCAACCCAGGGATCGAACCTGGCTCTTCCACTTTGCAGGCAGACTCCCTACCATCTGAACCACCAGAGAGGTGCCCCCCCCCACTTTCAAAAGCTATATGCCCTCCAAAAAGATAATATTATCCAATGCCTGCTTCAGAAGTGACTGAAGAAGATAAAGAAGAACATCATAAGGGGCACAATCAGGGCCAGCGAGAACATGGACAAAGAAGCTCTTTCAGGAAAACCAAGTCTATCCAGGGAACATTCTTCTGTCTTAGGGTAGGGATAGAAGCCCCCCTCCACTTCCCCAGTGTCTGCCTTTGGGATTTCAAAATTGCTAAAGACCAATGACTTCCATGCCTTCATTTGTTTTATTTCTAAATGAAAGGGGAAGAAGGGGCTGGCCTTTGAGCGACAGCGATGCAAGATGGCAGCCACCACGGGCTCGGACAATTTATGAAAACCGAATATACAGCCTTAAAATAGAATGTGGACCTAAATACCCAGAAGCACCCCTCTTTGTAAGATTTGTAACAAAAATTAATATGAATGGCGTTAATAGTTCTAATGGAGTGGTGGACCCAAGAGCCATATCAGTGCTAGCAAAATGGAAGAACTCACACAGCATCAAAGTCGTCCTGCAAGAGCTTCGGCGCCTGATGGTGTCTAAAGAAAATATGAAACTCCTTCAGCCGCCTGAAGGACAGTGTTACAGCAATTAATCAAAAAGAGAAGCCACAGGCCCTCCCTTGCCTCCATTCGATTTAAGCAGTCTTCATTTTCCACAGTACTAAATTTTCTAGATTCGTCTTGTAGACCTCAAAGTACTGGAAAGAAAGCTCCCATTCAAAGGCAGTTTATCTTAAGATACTGTAAATGATACTAATTTTTTTGTCCATTGTAAATATATAAGTTGTGCTATAACAAAATAAATAAATAAATGAAAGGGCTCATTGTAGTAATCCCGTACATATTCTACTACTTCAGATCAGGTTTCTAAGATGGAGATGATTCATCTTTTAGTTCACAGGACTCTACACTAAGAAGAACACATTTAAACCTGATATAGAGATTGATTTGTATCATTCCAATTTTTGAGCTTAATGCTTAAAGTTGGATGGAACTTGAGCTTTGTGCTTAATGGTCAAAATTGGGAGAAGATGGAAAGAGAAAATGGAAATAAACTTATAAAATAAACATTATCCCCTATCAGTAGATACACTTATGCAGTATTTTAACGGCATTTCAACATACCATCATATGAACATTTCAAAACTTACTTAGTTAATTTATTAGGGATATTTAAATCAGAATAACTTTTCAACTTTTATAAATTACTATTTTTCCACACAAAATGTCTTAAGTCTTATCAGTTCAGTTCAGTTCAGTCACTCAGTCGTGTCTGACTCTGTGTGACCCCATGAATCGCAGCATGCCAGGCCTCCCCATCCATCACCAACTCCTGGAGTTCACTCAGACTCATGTCCATCGAGTCAGTGATGCCATCCAGCCATCTCATCCTCGGTCGTCCCCTTCTCCTCCTGCCCCAATCCCTCCCAGCATCAGAAAAGTTGGATGGAACTTGAGCTTTGTGCTTAATGTCAAAATTGGATGGAACTTGAGCTTTGAGCTTAGTGCTCAAAATTGGATGGAACTTTGTCTTTTTTAAGGAAATAGTCTATGTTTAAAAGGAACAAAGACGAAAATATTAATGACCAAAAAGGAATATTATGTCAGATACATTTATTATTCACCAAATATCCACACGTTTCTCATGTCACAATCCCCTAATAGCTCCTTGAAAGTGAAAGTGAAGTCGCTCAGTCGTATCCGACTCTTTGCGACCCCATGGACTGTAGCCTACCAGGCTCCTCCATCCCTGGGATTTTCCAGCAAGAGTACTGGAGTGGGTTGCCATTTCCTTCTCCAGGAGATCTTCCCAACCCAGGGATCAAACCCAGGTCTCCTGCATTGCAGGCAGACGCTTTACCATCTGAGCCACCTGGGAAGACTCTATGACTAATTCTGACCAAAGAGCTATGAACAGAAGGATGTATGTCACTTCTAAATCAAAGCTTTTAAAAGTCAATGCACAATCCTCCAATTTTCTCTTTCCCTGCTATAATAACATGAAACCAAAAGACAAGAGAATTCCAAAAAATAAAAATCTACTTCTGCTTCATTGACTACATTAAAACCTTTGACTCTGTGTGTGTGTTAGGCTCTCAGTCGTGTCCAACTCTACGACCCTTTGGAATATACCCCAACAGGCTCCTTGTCTATGGAATTCTCCAGGCAAGAATACTGGAGTGGGCTACCAGTTCCTTCTCCAGGGGATCTTCCTGATGCAGGGATTGAACTCAGGTCTTCCACATTGCCGGCAGATTCTTTACCATGTGAGCCACCAACAAACAATGGAAAATTCTTAAAAGTTGGGAATACCACACCAACCTACCTGTCTGCTGAGAAACTTACATGCAGGACAAGAAGCAACAGTTAGAACCAGACATGGTAAGACAAACTGGTTCAAAATTGGGGAAGGAATATGACAAAACTGTATATTGTCACCCTGCTTATTTAACTTACATGTACATTACATCATGCAAAATGGTAGGCTGGATGAAGCACAACCTAGAATCAGGATTGCTGGGAGAAATATCAACATCCTCAGATATACAGATCAGTTTAGTTCAGTTCAGTCCCTCAGTCATGTCTGACTCTTTGAGACCCCATGGACTGCAGCATGCCAAGCTTCCCTGTCCGTCACCAACTCCTGGAGCTTGCTCAAACTCATGTCCATTGAGTCAATGAGGCCATCCAACCATATCATCCTCTGTCATCTGCTTCTCCTCCCACCTTCAATCTTTTCCAGCATCAAGGTCTTTTCAAATGAGTCAGTTCTTCGCATCAGGTGACCAAAGTATTGGATTTTCATCTTCAGCATCAGTCCTTCCAATGAATATTCAGGATTGATTTCCTTTAGGATTGACTGGTTTGATCTCCTTTCAGTACAAGGGATTCTCAAGAGTCTTCTCCAACACCACAGTTCAAAAGCATCAGTTCTTTGGTGTTCAGCTTTCTTTATGGTCCAACTATCATAACCATACATAACTACTGGAAAAACAATAGATTTGACTAGATGGACCTCCATTGGCAAAGTAATGTCTCTTCTTTTTAAAATGCTATCTAGGTTGGTCATAGCTTTTCTTCTAAGGAGCAAGCATCTTTTAAATATACAGATAATATACAGATATACAGATGATATACAGATATATAGGTGATACCACTCTAATGGCAGAAAGTGAAGAGGAACTAAAGAGTCTTTTGATGAGGGTGAAAGAGGGGAGTGAAAAAGCTGGCTTAAAACTCAGCATTCAAAAAATAAAGATCATGGCATCCAGTCCCATCACTTCATGGCCAATAGATGGTGGAAAAATGGAAACAGTGACATTTTATTTTCTTGGGCACTGAAATCACCACAGATGGTAACTGTAGCCACAAAATTAAAAGACTCTTGTCCCTTGGCATAAAAGCTATGACAAACCTAGACAGCATAGTAAAAGGCAGAGATACCAGTTTGCCAATAAAGTTTGCCAATATAGTCAAAGCTATGGTTTTTCCAGTAGTCATGTATGGAGGTGAAAGTTGGACCATAAAGAAGGCTGAACACTGAAGAATTGATGCTTTTAAACTTTGGTGCTAGAGAAGACTCTTGAGAGTCACTTGGACTGCAAGGAGATCAAACCAGTCAATCCTAAAGGAAATCAACCCTGAATATTCATTGGAAGGACTGATGTTGAAGCTGAAACTCCAATACTTTGACCACCTGATGCGAAGAGCCTACTCACTGGAAAAGACCCTGATGCTTGGAAAGATTGAGGGCAGGAGGAAAAGAGGGTGACAAAGGATGAGACAGATAGACAGCATCACCAACTCAATGAACATGAGTTTGAGCAAACTCCAGGAGATAGTGAAGGACAAGGAAGCCTGATGTGTTGCCATTTATGGGGTAGCAAAGAGTTGGACACAACTTAGGCACTGAACAACTGAACAAAAACAACAACCACAGCTTGGTAGCTCAGCCAGCATGAATCCCTGAGCAACTATATGGAGCAGAAACCCATACACCATCACCACTGAACTTCACCAGACATGAAACATAAACAAGAAAGAAAATCTTTGTTTTATTAAACCACTGATATTTGGGGCTTAATTCATTACTTCAGTTTACCCTAATAATACTAATTTATATCCTTCCATGGAATCAGTGACAAAAATGAGGGGTCACAGACAAGGACTATAGTGATCAACTTATTTCTAACACCCTGTGAGGAAAAGATTTCCTGAGAAATAAAACTTCTACCTTAGTCCCAGTGGCACAGAAAGCAGAGCAATGGACCAAGGGGAGCCATTAACACTTGCATCCATCATCAGACACATAATGCCACCTAAAAGAGAAAACACTGACAAGAGAGAGAATGTCATCTCAGAACCCATGATAGAGGAAAAGGATGGGAACATGAATGCCTTCTTTACTGACCCAGCAAATAAGACACCTTTTTTTTTTCTTTTTTGTTTTTTAGTATGTTATTTAAAAACATCATCAGACACATAATGCCACCTAAAAGAGAAAACACTGACAAGAGAGAGAATGTCATCTCAGAACCCATGATAGAGGAAAAGGATGGGAACATGAATGCCTTCTTTACTGACCCAGCAAATAAGACACCTTTTTTTTTTCTTTTTTGTTTTTTAGTATGTTATTTAAAATGTCTAATTTCATCAGTTATGAGGATAGAACAGATGAGATTAAACAAACCTTAGTCTAGAGTTTGTCTACAACAAAGTCCCAAAGGGACACTTTGAAGTTTATCTTTTAACAGGTCATTAAAAATGTGTTCTAACAAATAAAGTTAATAGGCAAAATTAAATTCTCAACATAGTC
>SJYX01018431.1:0-10781 GCA_006410675.1 Oreotragus oreotragus
TCTGCCCATGGAATTCTCCAGGCAAGAATACTGGAGTGGGTAGCCATTCCCTTTTCCAGGGGATCTTCCTAACCAAGGGATCAAACCCAGGTTTCCTGCATTGCAGGCATATTCCTTACAATCTGAGCCACAAGGGAAGCCCTTGCCTTACTTTCCCAGTGCCTTACTGGTTGTTAAATAACATTTCTAGTATCACCCCTGCCTCTACTTCCTCTCACTTTCTAGCCCTGTTTTCCTTTTCCAACCACAAAACTTCATATTATTTGCTTAGTCCTTTTAGTATTCACTTTTATATTGTGGTGGGCTTCCCTGCTGGCTCAGATGGTAAATAATCTGCCTGTAATGCGGGAGACCTGGGTTTGATCCCTCGGTTGGGAAGATCCCCAGGAGAAGGGAACGTCTACCCACCGCAGTATTCTTGTCTGGAGCATTCCAAGGACAGAAGAGCCTGGCGGGCTACAGTCCGTGGGGTCACAAAGAGTGGGACACAGCTAGGTGACTTTCAGTTTTATATTATGATAGATTGAATTCAAGGTACCAGTTCTTCACCTCCCTCTGCAGGCATTCCCTTTGCCCTGAGATTCCACAGTTCCCTCTTCATAACAGGTAAAGTCTCCTCCCCTTGAAGCTAGGGTTGACCATATGACTTACTTAGCCAATAGAATGTTAGCTCAGTTGATACAAGTAGAGACTTTAAAAAGCACTTGTGAGCTTCTGCGCTCTCTACTGCTTTTATTTACTTACCGTAAGAACATGTCCAGTCCAGCCTGCTGGAGGCAGTGACAGTGCATGCTGGGGAGCTGAGTCACCCCAGCCAGTGCCTGTAGACCAGCCAGCTACCCGCCAGCCAGCTAGTTGACCAGAGTTACACGAGAAAGCCTAGAGCAGCTCAGATCAGCAGAACGCATCAACCAACGCATAGATTCGTGAAAAACGGTAAGTGGTTGTTTTAAATCACCAAGTTTTAATCTGAGATTAAATCTCTAAACTGTATGGTACATGCCTTTACAAGTACTCAGATGTTTTTTCCTGAATTTTTAATATATCCTGATGCTTACCTATAAAAAATAACAATTATATCTATAGCACCTTCCTCAGCCTTTATCAGTTCAATTAGTCTACACGTTTCACATCACCCTCTACATCTACATCTTCCTTAAATGCTGGTGCTTTCTTTGAGCATTGTGAGTACTTGAGTAAGTTCTTTGAAGTTTTGGTGACATGTTTAGTCACTATTTTTATCTGGTTAGGGTCAACATTTTTCTTGGGAGAGTCTTCATCTTTCATTAGTTTTTCCTCACCTTTTACTTGTAATATAGGTTGTGTACTAACCTCACTCTGGGATGGTCCTTGTTATAGATTAGCATCACCGACTCGATGCACATGAGTTTGGGTGAACTCCAGGAGTTGGTGATGGACAGGGAGGCCTGGCATGCTGCAATTCATGGGGTCGCAGAGTCGGACATGACTGAGCGACTGAACTGAGCTGGCTTACATGCTTTAAAAGTAGCAAGGTTTTATTTATCCTTAAAGGCCTTTTCACTCTTTGGGAACAAATTAAGATGCTTCCTCCTTCCTGAAGGCTTTTCCAATGCTCTCTTCTTCCTCTCAACTCTAGAGCACTGGCTCATTTGACAGATGCAGCCACCTATCTCACTCGACCCAATATTTAGGTGTTCTAGACTGTTCATCCCCAAGAACAAAGAGCAAAGCTTCAGAAAAGCCTCAAAAACTGGAATACCATCACCTAGTCACCCTTGAACAAGTTATTTAACTGAGGCATAGTCTTCATCTTAAAATTGAGATCAGGATGTTTCTTTGCAAGGGTATTAAGTGAGAAAATATGTACAAAGTGTTTAGACTAGTGTCTGGAATAAAATGGGTGTTCAACAAGTGTCAAATAACTCCTTGTCAGCATCTGCATTCTCTGAAAAGCCCAGTGCAGTGTCTTGCATACTTAGAGCTCAATAAATATCACAGTTGTGTTGAAGTAAAATTGCTTAATCACCCTCTTGTCTGTTCAACTTCATCTCACATTAGATTCAACCAGGAAATTATTAATTATTCTGACTTCACATGCAATGACATCTACAAAATGATGATTCTTCTGTCTTTTCTAAAAAATTGAGATGAAGTTTAATATTTAAATTTATGTTTCTATGTCTATTACATATGCAAAAAAAATGAATGAGTATCATGCTAGTTTTCTAGGTGAATGGTATGAATATTCCAAAATGATACACTAGAAGCCATTCAGGGGGCTTCCTGGGTGGCACCAGTGGTAAAGAACCCATCTGTCAATGCAGGAGATGTAAGAGACACGAGTTTGACCCCTGGGTTAGGAAGATCCCCTGGAGAAAACATGGTAACCCACTCCAGTATTCTTGCCTGGAGAGTCCCATGGCCAGAGGAGCCTGGCAGGCTATAGTCCCTAGGGTCACAAAGAGTTGGACATGACTGAAGCAACCTAGCATGCACGCACTGGTTCCTTTTTTGAGTATTCATTTTGAATGATGTGAGTTCGTCCTGGGCTAGCAACTTTGAGGGAAGTTTAGTTGGGGAGCTTCCAGGGCGAACAGGTATTTGCCCTGAATCTTAGTGTAGCTTCCTACAACACAATGTGTGTGTGTGTGTGTGTGTGCGTGCACGCACACGTGTATTGCCCACAAGAATGCACTGTCTGTATGTTTCCTATTCAGTGCCATCTCCTCTCCCTTCTGTCCCACGACAGCTGCATACATTCACACTGTGGTACCAACAAGGTCCCGGGAGGTACCTCTCTCCAACTGTGGCACCCTATTTCCATTGTCCCAAACTAGCGTGGTTGGCTTTTGCCTTTCATGTGTCCCAGCTACTTTGGAAAACAGTTTTTGTCTGAAATCTACAGCTGGATGCATCCTATTTGAGGACCTTTCTGGATATCTATACATATTTTGACAGAATGTGCTTCTAACTTAAATTTGTTGAGAATCTGATACATTTGTAATTAATTCCATTATTTTATTTTATGCATTTAGTTGTTTCCATTTCTCTGTGTTTCATCTGTTTGAGAAGATTTTTTCCCCTCATTTCTTTTTTTCCCTCTACTGATTTTGAAACAGTGTACTCTATTTCATTTCTTTAGTAGCTAAATTTAAATTTTTTATATGCTCCTTAACAAAACCAATGTCGCCATCCTTTTTCTGAACACGATATTAGAATACTTTAATTCCAATCACTCCTTACACTTCAGTTGCTATTATAGTCTGGCATTTTCCATTTTGCATTTCTTTAACTCCAAATATTAAACAATTTTATTGTTTTATATAATTGATGTCCATTTAGAACAACCTGCCTGACTTTCTTGGCTCAAAATTCGTTCTTGCAGAACTTCCTTTTCAGGCTATTTTCTTTTTCATGAGTATACCCCTGGGAAGTTTCTTTAGTGAAAACCTATTGATGTTAAGTACTCAGTTTTTGAGTGTCTGAAAATGTCTTTTATTTCACCTACTTCGCCTTTAATTTTGAAAGACTATTTTCTGGGACATACAATTCAAAGTGGGTAGTGATTTGCTTTCAGCACTTTGAAGATATTCTGTCATCTCTGGCTTCCATTGATGTCAAGTTACAATCTGTCATTTCCTTGTATGTGATTTGTCTTTTATATCTGTCTGTTTTTAATATCTTTACTTCATGGTTGGTGTTTTCAGTTTTACTAGAACATGTCTAGGTATTATAGACTTAATTTTACTTATTCTGTTTAAGATTGGTTATAATTCCTGAATCTGTGAATTTATATCTTTAATTCTGGAAAACCCATTCTCTCTTAACTTCCATATCTCTATTTTCTTTTGCTGGCACTCCAGTTAGATGCACAATATACTTACCCTTTTAATCTTAAACTCTTTCATACTGTCCATATCTTCACTTCTCTGCAGATTTTTTAGCAATTTCTTTAAGTCTTTTTTCCAATTCAGTAATTTTCTACATCTGTGTCTAAACTTTTTTCATTTCTGTTTAGCATTCCATTTCAATTGCATCTTCTTCTTTAAAGAAAAATATATAATTTGATTCCTCTTTAAGTCTTGTCGATTTTTAATAGTCTCTTTCTCTTCATTCACATTTTAAAATTCTTTCATTTCCTTGAAAATACTAGACATTCTAATTTCTGCCTCTGATGTTGTCAGTATCTGTTGGTCTGATCTTACATTTTGTTGTTTTTGATGACTCTTATTCAGAGACTGGTTTTCGTGTGTGTTTACTGATTTGTGTGAGTTCATTATTCACTGGAAATTTATCTCTAGACTGTTATGCCCATGATTATAATTTATTATAGCTAAGGATAGAGATTAAAATCAGCAAAGGTCATATGGCTGGCCTTGGTTACTCAACTCCCAGTCCTTTCAGATATCAAACTGATACTACATGTCCCAACACACTCGCCATAAAACACATTTTCAGTATAAACTATCTGATGTAGCTTTAAGCCCCACATAAACAAAGACAGGCAGGATGTGTCCAACTTGTCCGAAGATCAACAAGAAAACAGAGACCTCAAACAACATTATAAGCCAACTAAATGTAGCAGATACCTATGAAACATTCCACTCAACAACAGCACAATACACATTCATCCAAGTGCACATGAAACATTCTCTACAATAGAATATATTATGGGCATACTAATTGTATTATGTTTCATTTTATTGCACTTCATAGATACCAGGTTTTTAACAAGTTGAAGGCTTGTGGTAAGCCTGCATTGAGCAAGTTTATCAGCATCATTTTTCCAACAGCATTTGCTCACTTAGTGTCCATGTGTTACATTTCTGTAATTCTCACAATATTTCAAATTTTCACTATTGTTACATATAATCAGTGATCTTTGATGTTACTATTGTAACTGCAAATGAGGTAGAAATAGCAAAAGAGTGAAAATTAGAAGTGGAACCTGAAAATGGAACTGAATTGCTGCAACCTCAAGATAAAATTTTAGTAGATACAGAGTTGCTTCTTATGAATAAACAAATAAAGTGGTTTTCTGAGATGAAAACTACTCCTGGTGTGGCAGAGTTTGAGAAGATTGACTTCAATTTTGAAAGAAGTTCCACTGTTGGTAAAATGTTATGAAATAGCATTGCATGCTACAGAGGAGTCATTCATGAAAGGAAGAGTCAATTGATACAGCAAACTTCAAAATTTCTTATTTTAAGAAATTACCACAGGCACCCCAGTCTTCAGCAATCACCACCCTGATCACACAGCAACCATCAACACTGAGGCAAGACCATCCACTTAGCAAAAAGAACGTTCCAACGGCTCAGATAATGGTCAACATTTTTTTTTATCAATAAAGTATTTTATAATTAAGGAATGAACCTTGATTTTTTTAAGACACAATGTTATTGCACACTTAACAGATTAGAGGATAGTGTGAAGATTGTGCATTGAGAAACCAAAATATTTGTGTGACTCACCTTTTGTGATACTTACCTTATTGCAGTCATCTGAAGCCAAATCTACAATATTTTGAGGTATGCATGTATGTCACAGAACAAGCCTCAAAAATTTAAAGAGATTGAAATTATAACAAGTATGTTTCCTTACCACAATGAAATTAAGTTAGACATCAACACACCAGGAAATTTGGGGAACTGACAAATGTGTGGAAATTAAATAACATACTCCAAAATAACCAATTTAAGTCAAAGAAGATATCACAAGAGAAGTTAGAAATACCTTGAGATGAATGAAGGTGAAAAATCCAATATCTGAAAACATGAGACACAGTTTAAGGCCATGCTCAGTGGGAAAGTTATAGCTGCAAATATCTATATTAAAGAAGAACGATCAATCATCTAACATCTGGGCCGGCAGCACCACCTTCTGGGCCCAGCTCTGGCATTGCTGGCCTGTGGACACACAGCAGCAGCCCTGCTGGCCTCTGGGCTGCCTTCAGTGATCTCAGTTTTCTTTTCCTTGATGAATAACATTTGCAGTTGAGTAGTCCTATTACCCTGTTTCCACCTATAGAGTTTTTGAAGAACTACGGCCTTCTCTCATTTTGTCCTGTCTCTGTTACCTTCAATCAAGTTGGAAGTGCTTTCTTCCAGGACAACATCCTCAAAAGCCCTGTGGACCTCCTGTGTATGTCGTGGGGATCAACACCATTAGATAAGAAGGTCTCTACAGATTCTTCCTGGATAAGCTCACCTCTACTCCTAGTCTCAGCTGGTATGACTGAGTGGGATCCATGAGTCACACTCTTATTCTCTTTTTCAAAATGTTGCCCAGTCACATCCTTGGCCTTCTCTTCAGAGCAGGCTTTTCCAACCATAAATTTTCTAATTTCAGCATCCATCGCAATCTAGATAGGCCAAGAACATCTCAAATCAAGTGCTAGTTCCACTTTGCTTAATAAATCCTCCATTTATTTTATTCTTCTCATTTTTCTATAAATAGCAGGGAGAAACAAGGCTACATCTTCAATACTGTGCTAAAATCTCCTCAGTTCAATATCCAAGTTCATTGCTTATACTTTCTGCCCTCTACCCAATAGCAGAACACAATTCAGCCAAGTTTTCTGCCACTCTGTAACGAAGATTGCTTTTCCTCCAGTTTTCAAAATATGCTCCTCGTTTTCTTCTGAGGTCTCATCAGAAGCACTTTTAACATTCGTATTTCTATTGACATTCTATTCACTAGGACATATGCACTTGTTAAGATGAGAGAATCTTCTCTACTGTGCTTTTCACTTTTTTCTGAACTCACAACAGAATCCCCTTTAATATTCAATCCAGAACTTTTCTATCATGCACCTCAAAATTCTTCCAACCTCTACACATCCCTCAATTTCAAACCCAATTCCACATATTCAGGTATTTATTCCAACACTACGCTTTCCAGTACCAAAATCTGTTAGTTTCTTAGGAATGCCAGAACAAGTTACCACAAACTTGTTGGTTCAAAATAATAGAAATGCATTCTTTCATAGCTCTGGAGTCTAAAATCAAGGTCTCGGCAGCATTGGTTCCCTCTAGATTCTGAAGGAGAATTCATTCCATGCTTCTCTCCTTCTTTCCTGTGGCCATTTATGCATGTGGATCTAGTTTCTCCAACACCATTTGTTACAAGGTTATTACTTCCCCCATTTAATTGTCTTGGTGTTTTTTTTTGTTTTTTTTTTTTTAAGTCAAGTGACCATATAAGTTAGAATTTAGTTCTGGACTCCAAATTCTATTCCATTTATTTTTATTTTTATTTTTATGATAGTGCCATAATGTCTTAGAGAAAAAATGGCAACTGACTCCAGTATTCTTNTTTTTTTTTTTTTTTTTTTTTAAGTCAAGTGACCATATAAGTTAGAATTTAGTTCTGGACTCCAAATTCTATTCCATTTATTTTTATTTTTATTTTTATGATAGTGCCATAATGTCTTAGAGAAAAAATGGCAACTGACTCCAGTATTCTTGCTTGGAGAATTCCATGGACAAAGAAGCCTGGCAGGCTGCAGTGCATGGGGTTGCAAAGAGTTGGACACAACTGGGCGACTTTTGCTTCACATACTGTCTTGGTTACTATAACTTTGCAATAAGTTTTGAAATTGCAAGTATTAGTCCTACAACTATTGTTCTTCTCGTGACTGCTTTGGCTATTATAGATTCCCTGCCTTTCCACATAAATTTTAGGATTGCCTTGTCAATATCTGGGATTTTTGATAGAAATTGTGTTGAATCTATGGCATTTAGAGTACTGCCATTTTTAACATATTAAGTTTTTCAGTTCATGAACATAGGATATCTATTTACTTAGATATTCTTTCATTTACTTCAATAATGTTTTGTAGTTTTCAGTATACAAGTCTGAAACACTTCTTCTGTTTAAATTATTCCTGTTTTATCCTTTCTGATGCTATCATAAAAGG
The DNA here is from genome assembly GCA_006410675.1 of Oreotragus oreotragus. Taxonomy (NCBI): domain Eukaryota; kingdom Metazoa; phylum Chordata; class Mammalia; order Artiodactyla; family Bovidae; genus Oreotragus; species Oreotragus oreotragus. Next base: position 7,904 of record SJYX01018431.1, read on the forward strand.
AAACGTTTTTGAATTTTATTTTCAGATTGCTGCTGCTGCTAAGTCACTTCAGTCGTGTCCGACTCGGTGCGACCACATAGACAGCAGCCCACCAGGCTCCCCCATCCCTGGGATTCTCCAGGCAAGAACACTGGAGTGGGTTGCCCTTTCCTTCTCCAATGCATGAAAGTGAAAAGTGAAAGTGAAGTCACTCAGTCGTGTCCAACTGGCAGCGACCCCGTGGACTGCAGCCCACCAGGCTCCTCTGTCCATGGGATTCTCCAGGCAAGAACACTGGAGTGGGGTGCCATTGCCTTCTCCATTTTCAGATGACTTATTGCTAATATATTGAAATAAAACTGGTTTTTATACTGATCTTGTATCCTGTAACTGTGCTAAATTTATTATTAGCTCCAACATGTCTTTAGTAGGTTCCACATGGTTTTTTAATATACAAAATCATGATACTTGCAAATAGAGATAGTTTTATTCTTCAATTCCAGTCTGAATGTCTTTTCTTTTTCTTGCCTGATTACCTGCTATAGACTTAATATTTGTGTCCCTCCCTGCTCTTTGTATGTTGAAATCCTAGCCTCCAAGGCGATGGTGTTAGAAGGTGCAACGTTTGAGAGGAGATTAAGTCATGAAGTCAGAGCCTTCATGAACTGGATTTGTACCCTTAGAAGGCCTGAGAGAGGTTCTTCACCCCATCTGCCTTGTGAGGACACAGGGAAAGGTCTGCTGTCTGCAGGAAGTGAGCTCTCGCCAGATGGAACTGCCAGTTCCTTGATCTTGGACTGAGCCTCCACAACTATGAGAAATTAATTTCTGTTATTTATAAGCTACCTATGCTCATGGTAAAGAACCTGACTGCCAATGCAGGAGATACAACAAACCTGAGTTCGATCCCTGGGTAGGGTATCTCCTCTGGAAGAGGGAATGGCAACCACTAGAGAATCCCGTGGACAGAGGAGCCTGGTGGACTTCAGCCCATGTTGTGACTGTTGTTCACGCACTCAGTTGTGGCTGACTCGTTGTGACCCCATGGACTGCAGCACACCAGGCCTCCCTGTCCTTCACCATCTCCCAGAGCTTGCTCAAACTCATGTCCACTGAGTCAGTGATGCCATCCAACCATCTCATCCTCCGTCATCCCCTTTTCCTCCTGTCTTCAATCTTTCCCAGCATCAGGGTCTTTTCCAGCGAGTTGACTCTTTGCATTAGGTGGCCAGAGTATTAGAGCTTCAGCTTCAGCATCAGTCCTTCCAATGAATATTAGGATTCACTGGTTTGATCTCCTTGCTGTCCAAGGGACTCTCAAGGGTCTTCTCCAGTACCACAGTTCAAAGGCATCAATTCTTCGTCACTCAGCCTTTTTTATTGCCCAGCTCTCACATCTGCATGTGACTACTGGAAAAACCATAGCTTTGACTATATGGAACTCTGGGCCCAAAAAGCCAACAGGATCACAAAAAGCCAGACATGACTGAGGCAACTTAGCACAGCACAGCACAGCACATAAGCCACATAGTTTATGGCATTCTGTAATAGCAGCCTGAATGGATCAAGACATTGTTCCTAGCTAGAACACCCAGTACAGTGTTGAATAAAAATAGTGAAAGTGACACCTTTGTCTGGTTCCTAATCTCAGAGGGAAATCAATCACTCCTTCACCATTAAGTAGGACATTAGTTAGTCAAGTCACTCAGTCGTGTCCGACTCTTTGCGACCCCATGGACTGTAGCCCACCAGGCTCCTCCATCCATGGGATTCTCCAGGCAAGAATACTGGAGTGGGTTGCCATTAGGCATAGGTTGTCACAGATGTTCTTCATCAGTTTGGAGATCTCTTCTGTTCATAGTTTGTTCAGGAATTTTATCCGAGAAAAACTGGATTCTATCAAACACTTTTACTAGTATTTTGTTGAGAATGGGTTTGCACCTATATTCATAAGAGATTAGCCTGTAGTCTTCATTTCTTGCAATGTGTTTGGTTTTGGTATCCAGTGAAAACTGGCCTTGCTGCTGCTGCTAAGTCACTTGAGTCATGTCCGACTCTGTGCAACCCCATAGACAGCAGCCCACCATCTCTGAGATTCTCCAGGCAAGAATATTGGAGTGGGTTGCCATTTTCTTCTCCAATGCATGAAAGTGAAAAATGAAAGTGAAGTTGCTCAGTCATGTCCCACTCTTAGCGACCCCATGGACTGCAGCCCACCAGGCTCCTCTGTCCGTAGGATTTTCCAGGCATGAGTACCAGAGTGGGTTGCCATAAAACTGGTCTTAGAGGATGGATTGGCAAGTGTTCCCTCCTCTTCTGCTTTCTGGAACAGTTTGTGAATTGAATTCTAAATTTTTCTGATGTTAAAATTAGAATCCCCATTTTATGTTTGAATTGTCTAGTATGATTTTGCCTATTTCTTTTTACAAAGAACTTAATGAGGTGTCATTTTATTCCAGAAAATGTGCTATTTTGACTTTTAAAGATTTTTTTAAGTCAAATAAAATACCCCTGTCTTGGACACATGACCAGGTAACTATACTTCAGTGTGCCTACTAACAAAAAAACTCCTAGGTATTTATGAAGACACAGAGGAAGGAAACTTATCATTTCCATTCAATTCAGTCGGTCAGTCATGTCTGACTCTTTGTGACCTCATGGACTGCAGCACACCAGGCCTCCCTGTCCAATGCCAACTCCCATAGCCTACTCAAATTCATGTCCACTGAGTCAGTGATGGCATCCAGCCATCTCATCCTCTGTCATCCCCTTCTCCTTCTGCCTTCAATCTTTCCCAGCATCACGGTTTTTCCAAGGAGTCAGTTCTTTGCGTGAGGTGGCCAAAGTATTGGAGTTTCAGCTTCAGCATCAGTCCTTCCAATGAATATTCAGGACTGAT
>SJYX01018432.1:0-14263 GCA_006410675.1 Oreotragus oreotragus
AAAAAAAAAAAAAAATCTGTGAAGTGCAATAAAATGAAGCATAATAGGCCAAAGATGCATGTATCTAGAATTATTTTATATATTTTATAGACATGTTTTCCATATATATGTGTGTGTGTATATATATACACATATATCTCTCATGTATATGGCATAAATATATGTACATACATGTGTCCCTCTGAAGATACCTCTAAAATAACAAAACAGTAATACGAGAAAATCCACTGTAGGATGGCATGACAACCTGTTTCAGTATTCTTGCTTGGAGAATCCCATGACAGTAGAGGCTGGTAGGCGACAGTCCATGGGGTCACAAAGAGTCAGACATAATGGAAGTGACTTTGCACACATGCAGTAAGTCAAAAAGGAAATAAAATATAATAAAAAATAAGCAATTCAAGCGATAGAGTAAAACAGAAACAAAAATAGACTGGACAGTAGGAACAAGATGTAGATAGTACCATTAAAATTAATCACATAAGTAATAAAAACTAAGTAAAATGCAAATGGTCTAAGCACACCAATTATAAGGAGGAGTTTTTCAACTCTCAGCAATCTTGATTCCAGCTTGAGCTTCATTCAGCCTAGCATTTCACATGATGTACTTATATAGTTTAAATAAGAAGGATGACAATAAAGAGTTTTGACAAACTCCTTTCCCAATTTGGAACCAGTCTGTTTCTTCATGTCCAGTTCTAACTGTTGCTTTTTGACCTGCATACAGTTTTCTCAAGTGGTGATAAAAAGAAGAAAAATTTGCCATATGGGACAACATGGATGAGCCTGGAGGACATTATATTAAATGTAAAAGCCAGTCACAGATGGACAAATATTACATGATTCCATTTATACTTGTTGTTTAGTCACTCAATCGTGTCCTACTCTTTGTGACCCAATGGACTGCAGCACACCAGGATTTTCTATCCTTCACCATCTGCTGGAGCTTGCTCAAATGCATGTCTATTAGTTCAGTGATGCAATCCAACCATCTCGTCCACTGCTGTCCCCTTCTCTTCCTGCCTTCGATTTTCCCAGCATCAGGCTCCTTTCTAATGAGTCAACTCTTTGCATCAGGTGGCCAAAGTATTGGTGTTTCAGTTTTACCATGAGTCTTCCCAATGAATATTCAGGATTGATTTTCTTTAGAATTTACTGGTTTAATCTCCTTGCAGTCCAAGGGACTCTCAAGAGTCTTCTCTAACACCACAGTTCAATACCATCAATTCTTCAGCACTCAGCCTTCTTAATGGTCCAAATCTCACATCCATTCATGACTACTGGAAAGACTATAATTTTGACTATATGGACTTTTGTCAGCAAAGTAATGTCTCTGCTTTTTAATATGCTGTCTAGGTTGGTTATAACTTTTCTTCCAAGGAGCAAGTGTTCTTCAGTTTCATGGCTGCAGTCACCAACTGCAGTGATTTTGGAGCCCAAGAAAATAAAGTCTGTCACTGTTTCCATTGTTTCTCCATGTATTTGCCATGAAGTGGTATAAATTATATATAATAGTTAAACTCCTAAGAATAGAGAATAGAATGGTGGTTTTCAGGGGCTAAGGGAGAAAAGAATGAGAGTTAGTATTCACTTATGCAAGATGAATAAGAACTAAAGATCTGCTATGCAGTATTACACCTATAGGTAAAAATACTGTATCGTGCACTTAAAAAATGTTAAGATTGTTGATCTAAGTGCTTTTACAACAATTAAAATAAAATAAATGAAATATACTCTAAATATAAAGACTCAAAGAGATTAAATAGAGAAAGTACAATACCATTGATCAAAGAAAGCAGCAGTGGCTATATTAATGTAAGACAAACTTGATTTCAAACAAAACAATGTTGTCAAGGTTAAAGAAGACTCCTTCATAGCAATAACTGTGTCAATTTATCAAGAGTAAAATAAATCTTAAGTGTCTGTACACCTAATAGCAGAGCTTCAAAATGTAGAAAGCAAAAACTTATATAACTGCAAGAAGAATGATATAAATCAAAATGATCTGGAGGGATGATGTAGGGTGGGAGGGGGGTTCATGTTTGGGAGTTCGTGCAAAAAAATAAATTTTAAAAAATGTATAAGCAGATATTTCAATACCCACCTCTTAATTATTGATGGAATAAGAGATAAAAAACAAATAAGGTTAGAACACTATCCAACACTATCAAACATGACTCAATTGACATTTAAACAACATTCTATCCTACAATGGAATACACATGCTTGGCAAACACACATGCAATATTTATTAAGTTCAACTGTACTTTGGATCATAAAATACATCTCAATATATTAAAAAAAATTTAATCTCAACACAATATATTCTGTGACAACGATGGAGTTAAATCAGTTGCTAATCTCAGGAAGATATACTTTAAAAGCCTCCAAATATTTTGAAAAAAGGTAAAACACTTAAAATAATTTACCATTCAAGAAGAAATTAAAGGAAAATTGGAAAATATTTTGAATTGAATGAAAATGAGATCACAACATATTCAAATACATAAAATGCTGTTAAAAAGCAGTATATATGATGATTGTAAAATATATTAGAACTGCATTAGAAAATAATAAAGGCATTCATAATAAAGACCTCACTTTCCTCTTTAAGAAACTAAAAAAGAAGAGCAAATTAAATGAAAAATAAAAGAAAGGAAACCATAAAGATGAGTCAATATCAATTAAACACAAACAGGACAAAAAGTAGATAAAAGCAATGAAACCAAATGCTTATTCATAAAGAAGATCAATAAATTGAAAAATTCCTAGTCACATTGATCAAATAAAAAAGGAAAATACACAAACTGGAAATTTCTGGATTTAGAGAATTGGCATTACTACACATTCTGTAAAAATTATAATTACAATAATTTCAACAGCTTAACAGAAATTGGCAAAATGCTTGAAACACATTTCTTAATCAAGAAGAGAGAGAAACTGAATAGAACAGCACATAATATAAAACAGAAATAGCTATTATAAAAAAAAATTCTGACAAGGTAAACCAGGCTGGAAAGGATTTACTGGGTAATCCTAGTAAAAATTTATAGAAAAAATGAATACTTTTTCTACACAAACTCTTCCATAAAATTGAAAAGGAAATAATATACTGCAACTCGTTTTATAAAGAAAGCATTCCTCTGATATAAAAGCCACAGAAAATTTATTATTCTTTGATTTAAAAAGCTACAGAATAATATTATTTGTCAAAGCCTATGTAAAAATCCCAAACAAAAGTTTAGCAAATCAAACTCAAGGATGCATAAAAGAAAAATTATCAGTGACCAAATTAGGCCAATCCCAGGAATGCAAGATTGATTTAACATTCAAATATCAACAAATGTAATTTGCCATGTTAACAAATTAAAAAAAAAAAACACTACATGATCAACTCAATTGACAAAGAAAAAACATCTGGCAAAACCTCTTGATTCCTTTCCAATTTACTTGGATTAATTTAGATTTTCATACTAATGAATGAACTTGATCAATATTTCATTCTATATTCTATATTAAGTATATAAAAATTAAAGTATATAAACTATAAATTCTATATTAAAAATTAACAAAACTAGATTAGTGATATAAATGTAAAATCTAATAGTATAATACCTCAAAAATATCTATACATGAAAACATTCATGATTTTGTTTGTCAAAGTATTCTTAGATATGTTATCAAGAGCACAGTCCTTTAAAGGAGGAAGGATCAATTTTATGTCTCCAAACTTAAAAAAAAAAGTGTTTTTCTAAAAACATGGTTATGATAATGAAAGACAAGCCAGACACTAGGAGAAATATTTGAAAATCATGTAATTGAGTCTCTGCACTCAATATGCCAGCAAATTTGGGCAACTCAGTGGTGGCCATAGGACTAGAAGAGGTCAGTTTCCATTTGAATCCCAAAGAAGGGCAATGCCAAAGAAAATTCAAACTGCCACACAATTGCACTCATTTCACATCCTAGCAAGGTAATGCTTAAACTCCTTCAAGACAGGCTTTCACAGTAAGTGAACCAAGAACTTTCAGATATACAAGCTGAATTTAGAAAAGGCAGAAGAACCAGAGATCAATTTGCCTATATCCACTGGATCATAGAAAAAGCAAAGGAATTCTGGAAAAACATCTACTTTTCTTCATTGACTACACAAAAGCCTTTGTGTGTATCACAACAAACTATTGAAAATTCTTAAAGAGATGGGAATACCAGACCACATATACTGCCTTCTGAGAAACGTGTATGCAGGTCAAGATGCAACAGTCAGAATTGGACATGGAACAATGGACTGGTTTTAAATTGGGAAAAGAGTACATCAAGGTTCTATATAGTCACCCTGCTTATTTACTTTATATGTAGAGTACATCATGGGAAATGCCAGGCTGGATGAAGCACAAGTTGGAATCAAGACTGCCTAAAGAAATTTCAACAACCTCAGATATGCAGATGACATCACACTAATGGCAGAATGTGAAGAGGAACTAAAGAACCTCTTGATGAACATGAAAGAGGAGAGTGAGAAACTTGACTTAAAAATTAATATTAACAAATTTAAGATTATGGCATCTGGTCCCATCACTTCATGGCAAATGGATAGGGAAAAAATGAAAACTATGACAGATTTTATTTTGGGGAGCTCCAAAATCACTGAGGATGGTGACTACAAGCATGAAATTAAAAGACGCTTGCTCCTTGGAAGAAAAGCTATAATAAACCTAGACAGGCTATTTAAAAGCAGAGACATCACTTTGCCAACAAAGGTCCGTATAGTCAAAGCTATGTTTTTTCCAGTAGTCATGTACAGATTTGAGAATTATATCATAAAGAAGGCTCAATGCCAAAGAACTGATGCTTTCAAACTTTGGTACTCAAGAATATTCTTGAGAGATCCTTGGACAGCAAGGAGATCAAAGCAGTCAATCACAAAGGAAATCAATCATGACTATTCATTGGATGCTGAAGCTGAAACTCCAAAAATCTGGACACCTGATGGGAAGATTTGACTCATTGGAAAAGCCTCTGTTCCTAGGAAAGATTGAGGGAAAGGTGAGAAGGGTGAGACAGAGGATGAGATGGTTGAATGGCATCACTGACTCAATGGTCATGAGCAAACTCAGGTAAACAGTGAAGGACAGGGAAACATGGCATACTGCAGTCCATTAAGTCACAAAGAGTCGGATATGGCTCAGTGACTGAGCAACAACAAATTTTAAGAAATTCTGTTTTCAAGAGGCATCACAAAGACAGTTAAAGTAAGGAGAAAAAAGGCATGGAATAGTTTAGTTAGTGCTTCATTTCATCACTAGCATGATAGTAGTTTCCAGCTGGAAGTGCAACAGCTTCCTATGGGCAAATGGCTGAACTGGTTCTGAAGATTGTAAACTATGCAGCCTCAGGACCATGGTGAAAATCAATGCTTCACTGTGGCTAACAAGAGAAAGGAATGAGGGGAAAGGGAATGTTCAGTTAGATGCAATAATCCCATTAATATTTTCTTCTTTTTTGTTTTTGCTTGAGAGAATTTATGCTAAAGATTTGAACCTGCATGTGCTGTCCAAACTAAAGAAATATTACTATCATGTGTTTGCCAGATGTTAGCCCATGCAGAAATTTATGATATAGTTTTTTATCCCAGTGTTTTAAATTAAAAATACTCAATGCAAAGAATAATTTCCCTCATTACAAATAATATAACCTATAATTAACAATGAAGATAATTATTAACTCAAGGATTAAATAGGTAGTGAGGATTAAAATTGTCATGAATATATCTCAAATACTAGCTTAATCACATTGATAAGAATTGACATATTTTGTACAATTAGATCAAAAGAAGTCTTATTTAGCTGGTCCATAAGGATTTTTATCATTAAGATGTAGTACCACATCAGATTATCTATTCTTTCTCATGTCAGTTTAATATCATAATTGTATATTTACTCTTTCTCATGTCAGTTTAATATAATTGTGATATGTACAGCTGTAGTAATGAAAATAAAAATATTTCATGCAAACCAACAGCAGGGTAAATGTATAAGTTTTGTATGTTATCTTGCCAATATTTATGGAGATTTTTCTCCATGAACCTTGAGCTTAGATGATAAGTTTTCTAACTCTGTGAACTGAGTATATATCTAGAAATCATATTATAGAACTTCAAGGTACTTCTTTCATCTGACTAATATATGTTGTTAGGTTTCCCCATTGACCTAATTATCCCCTTCCCTTGAATAACAACAGGTCTTATGAAGCAATATGAGATAATGGCCAAAAGTTCCTGACCCCTCTCATGAAACTAATCAGTGAATTCCCTCCTCTCAATAGCCATCTTAAATCTTTGATGAAGCTTCTAAATTCAATCATGTCTCGTTAGCAGCTTCTATATTACTTCTTCCCATGTTCTTTAAAGAAATCATCATTGGTATTCTTATTTGTGTACATGTCAACTTCTTTATACACTGGAAAAATAAAAATACAATCCCAGAATTTTTTTCTACTAGAGGAAAAGAACCTTCAGAGAAAGCAATGACTCTGGCACTTTTCAAATCAGGAATATTTGAAGATCCATTTAGAGAATATCTATCATTTTGACAGCTTTTTCAGGCTTTGAACCAAAAGAAACTGTTACCTCAGGGCACAATAAAATTTACTAATTGGACTACTGTGAGGAAGAGTTGTGACAGAGATAGAAAGAGTGACTGAAAAATAATAAAAACAAGAGAAAACAATATTAAACAAAGAAGAAGAGAGAATGGAGGAAGGGAGAATGCTTAAAGGAGCAACACAGGAGAGAAGGAAAGAAAACATAGCATACCCTAAGTCCAAGAGCAAGGACCCCACAGGATGGCCATCCACACAAAAACACAAGTCCAAGAGAATTAACTCTACCTTTTTTAGCTTGATAACTAGTTTCAGATGAAGTATTCCTACAAAGCGTATTTTACCACTTCTATAGATACTTAATCTGTAGTGAATTGAAGAAATGTGTTATACAAATTCAGAAAACATCAAGAGACAAAGTTGGAGATGATCATGTTTATACAATTTCAATACAATATAAGCTGTATCATTTAGTGTCCCTGGCAGAAGACAGACACCACTCACTCTAAGGAAAAAATAATAATTTAGTATTAGTAGTTGCTCACAAAATTGTTGAAAATGCTAAAGGAGACAGTTCAAAGCTGAGGCTCCGGGGACATCCCAAGAAGAACCTGAAATCAGCTATTTTGGCAGCTAAGCTGCTCTAGGTTAGGCCATAATGTGTTTTCTACTTCCAGAGAAGCCTTGAATAGGAGAAAACTGAAATAATACAAAAAGCTGAAACTCAAGGAGAAAGTAATAAGATCAAGAAATCATTGCTTCTTTCAAAAAACTGAAGAATTAACACTGAGCACCCATGTAGAAGAACAATGAATTTCCTAAAGAGCAGGGGTAGCCAGAGTTGAAGGAAGAGGGCCTTCTTGGACTTTGTCTTTCAAATTGTATGTGAGCACATTTAATTGGTGAGCACTAATTCATATGTAGAATTCTAGCTGTAAGGGAGCTTAAATTACAGTTTTCAGCAATTCAAAACCTCCAAATAAAAGATATATAGAGATTGAGAGAACCACTTATATTACTCACATGAAGAGATATACAGATAGGAGATAAAAATATGATATCTATCTGTCTAGAGAGAACTGAATTTTACTTACATCAGTATAAAATAGACATGCCAGGAGTTGTCTACAAATGGTACTAGAAATATGCAAAATTTTTTGGAAAAATGATAATTTTCTTTTTATCACTGATATTTAGACCATATGGGAAGTAAAATGAGATGACAAATATGGATAGTACATAATAACATGTGATTTCTTTTCTAGAAATCTTAATTTGAGAATTCCTTGATCACCTTATAGGGCTCAGAAAATATCTNCCAAAAGTTCCTGACCCCTCTCATGAAACTAATCAGTGAATTCCCTCCTCTCAATAGCCATCTTAAATCTTTGATGAAGCTTCTAAATTCAATCATGTCTCGTTAGCAGCTTCTATATTACTTCTTCCCATGTTCTTTAAAGAAATCATCATTGGTATTCTTATTTGTGTACATGTCAACTTCTTTATACACTGGAAAAATAAAAATACAATCCCAGAATTTTTTTCTACTAGAGGAAAAGAACCTTCAGAGAAAGCAATGACTCTGGCACTTTTCAAATCAGGAACATTTGAAGATCCATTTAGAGAATATCTATCATTTTGACAGCTTTTTCAGGCTTTGAACCAAAAGAAACTGTTACCTCAGGGCACAATAAAATTTACTAATTGGACTACTGTGAGGAAGAGTTGTGACAGAGATAGAAAGAGTGACTGAAAAATAATAAAAACAAGAGAAAACAATATTAAACAAAGAAGAAGAGAGAATGGAGGAAGGGAGAATGCTTAAAGGAGCAACACAGGAGAGAAGGAAAGAAAACATAGCATACCCTAAGTCCAAGAGCAAGGACCCCACAGGATGGCCATCCACACAAAAACACAAGTCCAAGAGAATTAACTCTACCTTTTTTAGCTTGATAACTAGTTTCAGATGAAGTATTCCTACAAAGCGTATTTTACCACTTCTATAGATACTTAATCTGTAGTGAATTGAAGAAATGTGTTATACAAATTCAGAAAACATCAAGAGACAAAGTTGGAGATGATCATGTTTATACAATTTCAATACAATATAAGCTGTATCATTTAGTGTCCCTGGCAGAAGACAGACACCACTCACTCTAAGGAAAAAATAATAATTTAGTATTAGTAGTTGCTCACAAAATTGTTGAAAATGCTAAAGGAGACAGTTCAAAGCTGAGGCTCCGGGGACATCCCAAGAAGAACCTGAAATCAGCTATTTTGGCAGCTAAGCTGCTCTAGGTTAGGCCATAATGTGTTTTCTACTTCCAGAGAAGCCTTGAATAGGAGAAAACTGAAATAATACAAAAAGCTGAAACTCAAGGAGAAAGTAATAAGATCAAGAAATCATTGCTTCTTTCAAAAAACTGAAGAATTAACACTGAGCACCCATGTAGAAGAACAATGAATTTCCTAAAGAGCAGGGGTAGCCAGAGTTGAAGGAAGAGGGCCTTCTTGGACTTTGTCTTTCAAATTGTATGTGAGCACATTTAATTGGTGAGCACTAATTCATATGTAGAATTCTAGCTGTAAGGGAGCTTAAATTACAGTTTTCAGCAATTCAAAACCTCCAAATAAAAGATATATAGAGATTGAGAGAACCACTTATATTACTCACATGAAGAGATATACAGATAGGAGATAAAAATATGATATCTATCTGTCTAGAGAGAACTGAATTTTACTTACATCAGTATAAAATAGACATGCCAGGAGTTGTCTACAAATGGTACTAGAAATATGCAAAATTTTTTGGAAAAATGATAATTTTCTTTTTATCACTGATATTTAGACCATATGGGAAGTAAAATGAGATGACAAATATGGATAGTACATAATAACATGTGATTTCTTTTCTAGAAATCTTAATTTGAGAATTCCTTGATCACCTTATAGGGCTCAGAAAATATCTGTTTTTGGTAATTTAAATACAATACCTGCAATCCTTTAGATAAATATGAAACAATGATTTTCAAGTTTGATGATTTTGATATTTAAATAATATGTCTCAAATCTCATGTGAAGCATACTGAATAAAGTGAATGAAGTGAAAATAGTGAATGAATGCTGCATCTTCCCCAAACTTGCTTATCTTTACCACTACAAGAATATACGGTGTTTTAATAGGAAATGCTTTTCACAGGGGCTTCCCAGGTAGTGCTAGTGGTAAAGAATCCACCTGCCAAAGCAGGAGATATGGGTTTGATTCCTGGGTTGTGAAGATCCCCAGGAGTAGGAAATGGCACCCTTCTCTAGTATTTGTGCCTGGAAAATTTCTTGGGCAGAGGAGCCTGGTGAGCTACTTCCATGGGGTCACAAAGAGTTGAACACGACTTAGTGACTGAGCATACACACACAGTTTTCGTATATGTCTGTTTGCACAGAGAATTCAGTAGCAAAACAAAATGACTTAGCAGTTCTTAGTGGACAATAAGATATAGGTTATCAATAGATTTGCCATTCTCACTTCTATTTCTTTCTTTATAAAATAAAATATAAATCAACATTTCCTTCATTTTAGACTCTATGTACTGAAGTAATTTCTTGAAGTAACTAGATAATATAGTTAAGTTCTAATTTATATTTTAACCTATCTCACTTCTCTCCTTATGCTCACTTTTAATTCATCCTAAAACATTATTTTGATTTTGCTTCACATCTGTGTACATCTTTTTACTATCTTCAGTGGTTTCCCACTAGTCCCTCCACTTCTTTAGTCCAGTTTGTTTTGACAAAATATTTAGTCCAAATGCTTTAGTATATCACTCAAGGTCACCCTTGTCACCACAATTCTATCATCTTTTCATTGCCCTAGGCATTGTAAAGTTCATTATGTTGTATTGACACCAGTCACTTCCAATTTTTTCTCCATATATTTTCACTGACACACATTTTCTTTGTGTCCCCATGCACTGTAGCCCACCAGCCTCTACTGTCCATGAGATTTTCCAGGCAAGAACATTGGAGTGGGTTGCCATTTCCTCCTCCAGGGAATCTTCCCTGACCCAGGGATCAGACCTACATCTCTTGTGTCTCCTGCATTGACAGAAGAGTTCTTTACCACTTAAGCTGCCTGGGAAATCTGTTCACAAATCAGCTTAAATTTACTGCTTTTTGATTTCTTTTCCCATCATCCTCACCAGGAATGATTTATTTTTCCTCTGAAGTTTCAGAAACATATTTCAGTGTTTCTCATAGCATGTGATAATCTCTCTTCTTTAATAATTATTTTGTATCCCCTGCTGCACTATGAGCTGAGGAAGGAGAGATAGTCTCTATGCTTGTGATCACATAGTACTAGCATGATGATATAGGCTGAGTAGGCACAAAGTTATTGTTGATTGAATATACATTCATGAATCATTCTAGAGAGACTATTTTCTATTTATTAAAACCTGAAAACACCTCAACATTCAGTCTTATTTCTATATTTTTTTTACCTCTCATATTCTACAAATGGTAGCTTGAAGCATTTTTAAAATTTTCTAAGAAATAATTCATTTAGTCTTTTCTTATTACCTCACATAATATACTTTGTAGAATTCTGAGCTTTCCTTACAAACCAGAGTTTAAAGTTTTCAGATTCATGGAGAAAATTGTATTGAGGATTATTTGACAAAATTGATGCACAATAAGTTTTTAAAATACCATTTAATACACTACACAATCATATATTTGTACTAATTCATTTTATAAGGTTTTTCTCAGAAATATGTAAAGATATTCTCCTCTTTACCAACACATAGGGCCACAAACAGATGATCATTATTCTTACCAGTGTGACCCAAATAGCTTCTTCACCTACCTTATACCCAGCTACCACCATTATAACTGATTATAAAATACTGCAAGTGTGAGACTAATCCTTCTATCAAATCTTTTAATGAATTTCCATTTTCATTAAAATAAACTCCTAATATATTCTGAAATACAAGACCTTTCATGACCTCAGTCTTACTTTATGTTAACCTGGCTTCAATTTTCAACACTCCTTCTTTAATTCTATTTGAACAGTTCAAAAATACATATCTCTTGGGGGAGTTCATTAGCACATTAATGTGTGATAGATTTTTTTTAAATTCCCTGTTTTCTGCTGGGACAAAACATAATAAAAAATTGAAATATAAACCTAATCATTCAATTATTTTATAAATACATATTAAAGACATGATAATTCAAGCATGAATGAGACTTAAGGAGTGAAATTTTTAAGAAACCAGGTCTCTAACCAGGACAAAGGGTTTTGACTTAGTGATCAGGTAACAAATCTAATGCATCCAGAGGTATTGTCCTGTGAAGACTCCGTGTCTGTTTATTTCTCAGTTCTAGAAATGGTCTTATTGGTTAGTTTTTTCCCTCTTTTTATTTATTTTTTACTTTACAATATTGTATTGGTTTTGCCATGAATCAACATGAATCCGCCATGGGTGTACACATGTTCCCCATCCTGAACCACCCTCTCACCTCCCTCCCCATACCATCCCTCTGGGTCATCCCAGTGCACCAGCCCCAAGCATCCAGTATCCTGCATCGAACTTACACTGGTGATTCATTTCTTATATGATATTATACATGTTTCAATGCCATTCTCCCAAATGACCCCACCCTCTCCCTCTCCCACAGAGTCCAAAAGACTGTTCTATACATCTATGTCTCTTAGTTTATTTATTTATTTCGCATTACTTTGCTTTGTTGTTGACAGTGTGTTACTGATATTTAGAGGAACTGAAAGATTTGCCAATGACAGTGAAAAACAGCCTATTCAGCTTTTGCTAAGGTCAAAATGAGAATGAAAAGGACGGTCAGAGCTCAAGGTGAGGGTAGCACATAGGGAGACCCTAAACAGACCCAAACGTAGCTGTTAGGAGCAAGATAACAGGAAAGAAGAACATCATAGAATGGACTGGTTTGTAGTGAAATTTTTAAAAAACAAAAGAAGACAAGAAATAAAAAGAAACTTGTCAAATACATTAAAGGCAGGTGACACTGAAAGGGGAATGTAAGTCAATCCCAAGTTCTCCTTGAAGAAAAAATTACCCCTCTCTGAAAACACAAACCAAGTTCTCTTCCTGCATTCCTGACTTCACACAAAATTACCTGAAAAAATTTTCAGGCATGACTAAGCTCTCCAAGTATTCAAGAAACCTACAGTAGGTTACTTTGAAATAATTCTTTATAAAACTTCTTCTAATTAACTCAGAAATAACTGATTAAAAATAATAACATAAAAACTATAAATAGAATGTCCACTCTTCAGAAAAGTTAAATTCTTACTCTCTTGTTTTCCTGACCATATGAACAAACTCTAAACTATGGTAGGAGATTGGGCATTCAAGAAAAGTAATAATTCCATTTGCGGACTTCTAAGTTATGTTGTTTATAATTTACAAGTTCATATAATTGCATAAGTGAATTTCATAGTCAGTAGAATGATGAGGTGAGCAGATGGCATAATCATTTATTAAAAAAAAAAATCAGCCACCTTCTTTTATATAGGATAGCTCTTACTTCATTCTTTGGGATTTGCATTTTAAATGATTGAAGATCCAGTAGGACAGCAGGAAACCTCATTAACAAAGATATATCTTCAGGCCTCTACCTGAAGGGAAAGTGATGATTTTTCCACCTCATAGCCCTCAGTTTAAAAACCTGCTGATTTGTTTTATCTCTGCATACTTCAAAGTATTTCAGCCACATTAATGCAGTTTTTAACTATAGAAACTGACATAACATAAAATCAAGCTTTTAGCTATATCTTAAAATAAACAGACCAGAACATTTTTCATTTCTGAAGCTTCTACTTTCTATGATATTGTGTAATATATTAGTAGTTAACTAAGGGCTTCTCTTGATCCTAAGTACCAGGGGATAAACAAACCTCTGTGATTTTACAGTTCATTATGAAAACTAACAGCCGATTTGTTTTAAACAGATGTGGTGTCTCTAGCTGCTGCCTTGATGTAAAAAGCTGAGAATAATAGGGGTGGTAGAGATCATACATTCTCCCTGTATGTATAGTAAAGGTGGTATAATAATTAAGGTTTAATTAGAGCATTCTCCTGCTGCTTTCCCAATCATTGTTGAGGTAATAACAGCATTATAGGTTATATAGCAACTTGCAACAAATTTAGGCAACTGCATCATAAGAAGTAATGTTGATGTATAAAAGAATTAGGTAAACTTAGCCAATGAAGCATAACATCTCATTCATATTAACCTCCGGCAGGGCCCTCACAATCCCAGGCATTGATCTAATCATTTGCTTGCCTAAGTGTTTTCCACCTTCTGTGTAATTGCTTACCTCTTTTCTGAAACACTCACTGTCTTCTTTAGAAATGCTTTGTATTCTCTCTTTTATGTGGGTATCCTAAGAAAAAGAAATGGTTAGCTATTGGCCACAAATGACAGTATAGAAGCAGTTAAAGTTGTATACTAGAAAAGCATCCAGAAAAAAAAATGTGGGAGATTTTTTCACGTGTCTCAGATCTGGAAGTGTTAATTGAAGCACAGCAATCCTACTGACTTTATCAGAATATAAGCCCTTTAAGTATCAGGTTAAAGGAGAATGCTGATGTGTGTGTGTGTGTGTGTGTGTGTGTGTGTGTGT
>SJYX01018435.1:0-38190 GCA_006410675.1 Oreotragus oreotragus
AGCTTCATGTTACACACTGGGGTTACAATGCTGAAGAAAATGGTGAACTATAAATTGATCCTATCTCCTTGATAAAGGAAGACATAGTCATAATGGTTTTCCAAGAGAGACACCAGTATAAAAGGTTCTTGCTTAGAGAAGAGGGGAAGTTACCGTTGTCCCCTGCTTACCTGGTAGAACGTTTAAACCTGGTCATATTCTAAATGGGGAATCCTCTTCTCATTAATACTTTAACAGCAAGTGTGTTAAAGGAAACTTAGAAAGACCTTTGAAATTTCATGAAGTGAAGTCGCTCAGTCGTGTNAAAATCTATCCACAGAGCATCCCCAAAGAATAGGGAGCAAACCAAAGAATTCATCAGGGTACCTATTCTGGTTCCAAAGAAGCCAGGTAACAGCCGTGGGAGTGGAGGTCAAGGGCTTCCTTGTGGGCTAGAAGGCCTCTCCCTTGCTCCTATCCCTCTCACCTGTCTCTTATACACATCTAGATGTGTATAAGAGACAGCCCATGGGCTGTAGCCTATCAGGCTCCTCCGTCCATGGGATTTTCCAGGCAAGAGTGCTGGAGTGGGTTGCCATTTCCTTCTCCAGGGGATCTTCCCGACCCAGGAATTGAACCCAGGTCTCCCACATTGCAGGCAGACGCTTTACCGTCTGAGCCACCAGGGAGCACTCAGTGACTATACATTTTATAGTTCAAGAAACTTTGCTTTTCTTGTAGCTTTTTTCGGTGTCCAATAGAAAGCTGTGCTTGAGTATCAAGTTCTACTATATGTATGCAATTTTAGTTTTTATTGTCAAATTTTATAAAATATTTACCAAAAGCAAGTAATGCCAATATGCTTCTCTTAATCGTAGGAGCTTCAATCCTAATTATTCATTTTTGGTTCTGTATTCTGAAATCTGCCTCTAATAAGGTTTTTAGTTTCAAGCTCAAAAAGCATATCAAAGTGCATTAAAAGTTTTAGTGTTCAGACTTTTCAAACTACTACCTCCATTCATAGATGGTAATCCAAAAGAAGTAATCAGGTGCACAGAAAAAGCAGGGGTGTTTATTGTAGTGACTATAATAGGGACAAAATTGGGGGAAGAAACGTTCAACCATGGAGAAGTGGTTAAATTATGATTCAAAAATATGAAAGAATCCTATGCATCTACTAGAAGTAATGTTCTTATAGACTAATGAAGGGAATGGAAAACAATCATGCTCTATCAAGTGTTTTAAACAGGCTTATAATACGTGCAGTTTGGTTTTCAAATACCCACATACATAAACGTAAAAAAAAACCCAAAAAACAGAGACATACAATAAAAGACTGGAAGAAAATATACCAAAATGCTAATAGTGACAGTCTGGAGGTAGGTTTATAAGTATTGTTCTTTCATACTTTATCTACTGTCCAGATTTTAATCAGTAAAAATGGGTGTTTTTTTCTCCTTAAAGTAGTACATGGGTATGTGTGTGTGTTGTATGTATATACATACATGTTTACAGAACTGTGTAGCCAAGTTCTTATAGTGTAATAAAATGACTTAAAAGGTACACCCTTCTTAGGCCAAGGGACCCCTGGGCAGTCACAAGAGTGACTCTGGTACAGAAAGAAAAGCCTGCACGGCGCATGCCTTGTGGAGTGAAGCTGCCACCCAGCCCTGTGGACAAAGCCTTCTTGAAGCGGCTGACTGTGAATCTCCGTTGAGCCACTAGGAGGCGCTGTCAGGCAGGGACCTGATGCAGTGATTGGTCCACATGGAAAACACAGGAGGCGCAACTGAGATTCCCCTTCATTAAATACATACAGAACAGCAAGGACAAGCAAAATAGGGTCATTTGGGGAGTTAAAGTAATTGTGAAAAGCAGCACCTAATAAATACATTTTCCCTTTTGTTTTCCAGATATTTTACCCGGAAACAACAGATGTTTATGACCGGAAAAACATACCAAGAATGATATATTGCATTCATGCACTGAGGTGGGAAAAAAAAAAAATACAACTAAAAATCTAGGAAGTAAATTTAAATAAAACCACAGTTTCAATTTTAAAAGAGCTCTTTTTCCTCTTTTTAGAGAGAGCTCTTTAAAAAAAATAATAATCTGAACTTTTATTTTTAAGACTGAGTTCTAAATTTGCTGGTAAAAAATTAAGATAATGGTCATATAACAAGACTTGAACTCGAAAAACGTTTTTCCTTTTTTTAAAAATCCATTTCAAAATAGAAAACCAGAAAAATGAATGAAAGTCCTGTGAATATAATGAGAAAATTTTAACAGAAATTTCTAGGCATCTAATAATAATGTGCTTCATAGTCTTGAGTTATATGACTTTACAAATATAGCTGCTTGACAGACCACTTTACTGCTACTTTACAAACACATCAAATGAGCAGCTTTAATGGTCATACATTTGATTGTGATACTCTTAAAATCATTAGTTTGTCTCGATTCTTAGCACAGATTAATAAAATTCACTATAAAAAAATATTTTGAACTTTTGTTCAGTAGAACTTGTACCATAAGGGTAAGTTCAGTTCAGTTCATTTCAGTCGCTCAGTCGTGTCCAACTCTTTGCGACCCCATGAATCGCAGCACGCCAGGCCTCCCTGTCCATCACCATCTTCTGGAGTTCACTCAGATTCATGTCCATCGAGTCAGTGATGCCATCCAGCCATCTCATCCTCGGTCGTCCCCTTCTCCTCCTGCCCCCAACCCCTCCCAGCATCAGAGTCTTTTCCAATGAGTCAACTCTTCACATGAGGTGGCCAAAGTACTGGAGTTTCAGCTTCAGCATCATTCCTTCCAAAGAAATCCCAGGGCTGATCTCCTTCAGAATGGACTGGTTGGATCTCTTTNTCTCCTCCTGCCCCCAATCCCTCCCAGCATCAGAGTCTTTTCCAATGAGTCAACTCTTCACATGAGGTGGCCAAAGTACTGGAGTTTCAGCTTCAGCATCATTCCTTCCAAAGAAATCCCAGGGCTGATCTCCTTCAGAATGGACTGGTTGGATCTCTTTGCAGTCCAAGGGACTCTAGAAGAAACTAAAATTAGTCAATCATGATACATTCATTTTTTAAAGCATTTGTTTGATATCTTAACATTTTTAAGGGCTTCCCTGGTGGTTCAGATGGTGAAGAATCTACCTGCAATATAGGAGACCCAGGTTTGATCCCTAGGTTGGGATTTTTTTTTCATGTTGAGATTCTACCAGTCAGAGTGTTTCTTGCCTTATTTGAAGAAATGTGATTTTTAGATGGTCACAAAAATGATTCTAAAAATCCAATTCGTGGCTGTTGTCTTGAGTGCACACAGGTAATGACTGAGAGACTTAGTGTCTGATTAAATTTTAAATTTCTTTTAGAACATCTGCCTTGTGTTTATATCAATGAAAGTCATTTTCCTGGCAGAGTATTCAGCCTTGAGGTTTATATTAATTTCTTTCTGGCTTTCTTCCTCTCCGAAGGAGAAGATTTTTATAGTAACTCATTGCAATATTGGATTACTAAAGATTTTTGATTATGTCAAATAATTTGCCTCCCCCACCCTATCAGTACTTATGAGATTTCTTTGGAAGATGACAGTTGCTTGAAATACAGACCAAAGGTAGGTGCCTATCCTACAATTTCTTTTTGCTCTAATAATTTAGAACAACTGAGGAAAAAAATGCTTCTATGCCTCCCCCCCTCTTATGTGGCTAGTATATCATTGTTCCAGGTTTTCTAAAAGCTCTTGGTGCCCAAGTGCTCGTTTTGATGAATATTATCAAATCCGTTGTCCAACATTCTTGGTCAGATGCTTTTCAGAGCCTAGAATCATTACTTAACATTTTGTGACCTGCTAAGCCAGCCATTAGTTAATCATGATCATATCCATGCATCTGAGGGAAAAGTGTTAGTTGCCCAGTCGTTTCCTACTCTTTGTGACCCCATAAATGGTAGCCCGCCAGGCTCCTCTGTCCATAGATTCTCCAGGGAAGGATACTGGAGTGGGTTGCCATTCCCTTCTCCAGGGGGATCTTCCCGACCCGGGGATCACACCCAAATCTCCTGCATTGCAGGCAGATTCTTTACTGTCTGAACCACCACGGAAGCCTGTGCATCAGGGTGCTAACCTCCCCATCTGTAGCCTGCTGTCTATAAGGTAACACTGATTTCCTAAAATACACACCTGAGGTGTTAATGTAAGCAGCTTATAAAGAAACGGTGCGCTTGGACCTTTTCTGGTGACATCACTGTTTTACAGAAGTTACAGACAACTGCACGGAGGCTTACAAATGTGTGCCTGCCATAGTTTGAACAATGGCTTGAGCAGCCTGGTTAACAAAGAAAAGGCACCTTCTTGCTCACGTTGCCAATTGCAACCAAATGTTTTTCTCAAGTATGTAGACTGTCTTTCTCAGGTATTCAGTCACTCATCATGGAAGTCTCCATTAATGGAGCAGATTCCTGCCGAATGTTCTTCACCAGGTCTGACCTTAAGTAGGAATTTTAAAAGCAAGATCTTGAAAAGCAATATTCAGTTAATGAACAGCATTCCCTGGGAGACTCTCCTTCACTTTTCTCTGTTATAAACTTATTGTAGAAAGTTAAAGTGTTAGTCCNACCTTAAGTAGGAATTTTAAAAGCAAGATCTTGAAAAGCAATATTCAGTTAATGAACAGCATTCCCTGGGAGACTCTCCTTCACTTTTCTCTGTTATAAACTTATTGTAGAAAGTTAAAGTGTTAGTCCGTCAGTCGTATCCAACTCTGCAACCTCATAGGCTGTAGCCCACCAGGCTCCTCTGTACATAGAGTTCTCCAAGCAAGAACATTGGAGTGGGTTGCCATTCCCTTCTCCAGGAGATCTTCCTGATCCAGGGATCGAACCCAGGTATCCTGGATTGCAGGCAGATTCTTTACCCTCTGAGCTACCAGGGTGCTCCTTAATCAGGCATGAGAAGTCTCAGGTGTATCTAATTGTTTTCTATCAAAACCCTTTCCTGCCATGGTTTAGAAGGCGGTCAGTTCCTCAAATGAGGCTGACATTCTGTTCTGTTGGGCCAGACTCTTTTGGAAGCTGGGTAGCAGCACATTTTCATAAGGACAGTGGATTTGCCCTCACTGTGTGATTAAAAGTGATGGCTGAAAACGAACCGAGATGTCCTCAGCAGTTGTATCCTAGCTGCAGATACAGCAGCACTGCTGGTTGTTAAGATTGTCATTACCTGCCAGGGAATTAGGCAGGTCAGAAGTTCTATTATAGATCGGGAGCCAGGNAGGACAGTGGATTTGCCCTCACTGTGTGATTAAAAGTGATGGCTGAAAACGAACCGAGATGTCCTCAGCAGTTGTATCCTAGCTGCAGATACAGCAGCACTGCTGGTTGTTAAGATTGTCATTACCTGCCAGGGAATTAGGCAGGTCAGAAGTTCTATTATAGATCGGGAGCCAGGCAGAAAGATCCTCCAAGCCTGGAGCCCTAACTGATCTACAGAGTTCATCCCTGGCCCTGCCAACTTCTTCTGTCCTCTCTATGTCCTTGATTTGGGTTTAACAGCCTCATTAAAATGCCCTGGGTTCCTGCCCTTGCTTTCTGCTTGTGTCTACTTTTCCCTTTTCCTGCCTGCCTCGCCTTTCCCTGAATTTCTGACCCCGGTCCCCAAGCCTCACTCTCTCAGTTCAGCTGAGTGTTCTCAAGGCCAGACTCCAGGTGGTGTTAGCCAGGCAGCCCCACAGGGAGTCCTGAACCTCTGCATCATGCAGACCCACCTAAGTAATGCGTGGTCTCATGTTCTTTTCAAAGAAATGTCTATTATCTTTTCCCTATTTGAAATAAAAAAGTGTTCACTGTGGAAAACATTGGAAAATTTGAAGCTGGGTCCCCCTAAACCAAGTTCCTCTGGCAGGTTGATGGTTCACCTCTCTGTATAAGACTTTCTTTCTTTTCCTATACCTGTTCCCCATCAAGATTAAGGAGTCTCAAAGAAAGGGGAGGGGGCATTAAAGCTGAGCAGGGATTAAAGCCCTGAGGGGCCTTCCCAGATACAAAAGCCCCTCCGTGTCCCCTGTTTCTTGTTGGAAAAAAAAAAAAAAAGGGTGGGGTGGTTAATTTCCTAGGCCTCCCCCCAGCTTCAAAGAGCAGACTCAAGTAGTAAGTGATTAGGGTAATAGTCTCAGGACTCTTCCTCCTGAAGGAATATAGATCATCTCTGAGTTATTCTGGAGAAACCAAGACCCTCACCCAGATGGAGGATCTGACCACATGCTGAGCACGTGCGCTGTGCATAGACCTCAGACCGATTGGAACTAGAAGGCTGAGCTTCCCAGAACATCACCCTGTCAACTCACCACCAACCAGTCAGCGGTCACCCTGCATCCTAGGTCCCTCTCCCCTAATATTGTCTTTACAGCTGTTGCCTGAAAGCCACTGACAAGTTTGGGTCTTTTGAGCACAAGCCACCAGTTTCCCTTGCTAGGCCCTGCAACAGACTTCTCTCTGCTCCAGGAGCTGACATTTCAGTACCAGATGACAAAGACTGTTTGTAACTATTTTGGTGTTTTGGACTTAAAAACTATATGTGGCATGTTTTATTCGTAGCTTTATTTGGAATATTTAAAGCCTACGCGATAAAAGGAGCCCCCTCACAGAGTGAGAACCTTGCTAACAAGAGACTGATAGTTTTTTTTTCTCTGATCTGGAGGCCTTCTAACCATGGAGAAGAACACTTTTTACCTGTCATTTATTGTGCAATGTATTCAGCAACTGTTAAATGCTTAAACATTAGCTATACAGTTGAATTCCTTTAAATAAATAAATTTAGTAGACTGCTTTTTTGAATATCTCAAATACCTTAAAACACAAGTAAAATGCCCAGATACATTATTACAATCTTAACTACACTTAAACTTATTCTAAAAAGTCCACACTGCAAGTTTCACTTGCAGTTTTGTTGTTTAGCCACTGATTTTGATGCATTCTAAGGCTATAGCAATGGCAAAAAAACAGAGACATACAATAAAAGACTGGAAGAAAATATACCAAAATGCTAATAGTGACAGTCTGGAGGTAGGTTTATAAGTGTTGTTCTTTCATACTTTATCTACTGTCCAGATTTTAATCAGTAAAAATGGGTGTTTTTTTCTCCTTAAAGTAGTACATGGGTATGTGTGTGTGTTGTATGTATATACATACATGTTTACAGAACTGTGTAGCCAAGTTCTTATAGTGTAATAAAATGACTTAAAAGGTACACCCTTCTTAGGCCAAGGGACCCCTGGGCAGTCACAAGAGTGACTCTGGTACAGAAAGAAAAGCCTGCACGGCGCATGCCTTGTGGAGTGAAGCTGCCACCCAGCCCTGTGGACAAAGCCTTCTTGAAGCGGCTGACTGTGAATCTCCGTTGAGCCACTAGGAGGCGCTGTCAGGCAGGGACCTGATGCAGTGATTGGTCCACATGGAAAACACAGGAGGCACAGCTGAGATTCCCCTTCATTAAATACATACAGAACAGCAAGGACAAGCAAAAGAGGGTCATTTGGGGAGTTAAAGTAATTGTGAAAAGCAGCACCTAATAAATACATTTTCCCTTTTGTTTTCCAGATATTTTATCCGGAAACAACAGATGTTTATGACCGGAAAAACATACCAAGAATGATATATTGCATTCATGCACTGAGGTGGGAAAAAAAAAAAATACAACTAAAAATCTAGGAAGTAAATTTAAATAAAACCACAGTTTCAATTTTAAAAGAGCTCTTTTTCCTCTTTTTAGAGAGAGCTCTTTAAAAAAAATAATAATCTGAACTTTTCTTTTTAAGACTGAGTTCTAAATTTGCTGGTAAAAAATTAAGATAATGGTCATATAACAAGACTTGAACTCGAAAAACGTTTTTCCTTTTTTTAAAAATCCATTTCAAAATAGAAAACCAGAAAAATGAATGAAAGTCCTGTGAATATAATGAGAAAATTTTAACAGAAATTTCTAGGCATCTAATAATAATGTGCTTCATAGTCTTGAGTTATATGACTTTACAAATATAGCTGCTTGACAGACCACTTTACTGCTACTTTACAAACACATCAAATGAGCAGCTTTAATGGTCATACATTTGATTGTGATACTCTTAAAATCATTAGTTTGTCTCGATTCTTAGCACAGATTAATAAAATTCACTATAAAAAAATATTTTGAACTTTTGTTCAGTAGAACTTGTACCATAAGGGTAAGTTCAGTTCAGTTCATTTCAGTCGCTCAGTCGTGTCCAACTCTTTGCGACCCCATGAATCGCAGCACGCCAGGCCTCCCTGTCCATCACCATCTTCTGGAGTTCACTCAGATTCATGTCCATCGAGTCAGTGATGCCATCCAGCCATCTCATCCTCGGTCGTCCCCTTCTCCTCCTGCCCCCAATCCCTCCCAGCATCAGAGTCTTTTCCAATGAGTCAACTCTTCACATGAGGTGGCCAAAGTACTGGAGTTTCAGCTTCAGCATCATTCCTTCCAAAGAAATCCCAGGGCTGATCTCCTTCAGAATGGACTGGTTGGATCTCTTTGCAGTCCAAGGGACTCTAGAAGAAACTAAAATTAGTCAATCATGATACATTCATTTTTTAAAGCATTTGTTTGATATCTTAACATTTTTAAGGGCTTCCCTGGTGGTTCAGATGGTGAAGAATCTACCTGCAATATAGGAGACCCAGGTTTGATCCCTAGGTTGGGATTTTTTTTTCATGTTGAGATTCTACCAGTCAGAGTGTTTCTTGCCTTATTTGAAGAAATGTGATTTTTAGATGGTCACAAAAATGATTCTAAAAATCCAATTCGTGGCTGTTGTCTTGAGTGCACACAGGTAATGACTGAGAGACTTAGTGTCTGATTAAATTTTAAATTTCTTTTAGAACATCTGCCTTGTGTTTATATCAATGAAAGTCATTTTCCTGGCAGAGTATTCAGCCTTGAGGTTTATATTAATTTCTTTCTGGCTTTCTTCCTCTCCAAAGGAGAAGATTTTTATAGTAACTCATTGCAATATTGGATTACTAAAGATTTTTGATTATGTCAAATAATTTGCCTCCCCCACCCTATCAGTACTTATGAGATTTCTTTGGAAGATGACAGTTGCTTGAAATACAGACCAAAGGTAGGTGCCTATCCTACAATTTCTTTTTACTCTAATAATTTAGAACAACTGAGGAAAAAAATGCTTCTATGCCTCCCCCCCTCTTATGTGGCTAGTATATCATTGTTCCAGGTTTTCTAAAAGCTCTTGGTGCCCAAGTGCTCGTTTTGATGAATATTATCAAATCCGTTGTCCAACATTCTTGGTCAGATGCTTTTCAGAGCCTAGAATCATTACTTAACATTTTGTGACCTGCTAAGCCAGCCATTAGTTAATCATGATCATATCCATGCATCTGAGGGAAAAGTGTTAGTTGCCCAGTCGTTTCCTACTCTTTGTGACCCCATAAATGGTAGCCCGCCAGGCTCCTCTGTCCATAGATTCTCCAGGGAAGGATACTGGAGTGGGTTGCCATTCCCTTCTCCAGGGGGATCTTCCCGACCCGGGGATCACACCCAAATCTCCTGCATTGCAGGCAGATTCTTTACTGTCTGAACCACCACGGAAGCCTGTGCATCAGGGTGCTAACCTCCCCATCTGTAGCCTGCTGTCTATAAGGTAACACTGATTTCCTAAAATACACACCTGAGGTGTTAATGTAAGCAGCTTATAAAGAAACGGTGCGCTTGGACCTTTTCTGGTGACATCACTGTTTTACAGAAGTTACAGACAACTGCACGGAGGCTTACAAATGTGTGCCTGCCATAGTTTGAACAATGGCTTGAGCAGCCTGGTTAACAAAGAAAAGGCACCTTCTTGCTCACGTTGCCAATTGCAACCAAATGTTTTTCTCAAGTATGTAGACTGTCTTTCTCAGGTATTCAGTCACTCATCATGGAAGTCTCCATTAATGGAGCAGATTCCTGCCGAATGTTCTTCACCAGGTCTGACCTTAAGTAGGAATTTTAAAAGCAAGATCTTGAAAAGCAATATTCAGTTAATGAACAGCATTCCCTGGGAGACTCTCCTTCACTTTTCTCTGTTATAAACTTATTGTAGAAAGTTAAAGTGTTAGTCCCTCAGTCGTGTCCAACTCTGCAACCCACCAGGCTCCTCTGTACATAGAGTTCTCCAAGCAAGAGCATTGGAGTGGGTTGCCATTCCCTTCTCCAGGAGATCTTCCCGATCCAGGGATCGAACCCAGGTCTCCTGCATTGCAGGCAGATTCTTTACCCTCTGAGCTACCAGGGTGCTCCTTAATCAGGCATGAGAAGTCTCAGGTATATCTAATTGCTTTCTGTCAAAACCCTTTCCTGCCGTGGTTTAGAAGGCAGTCAATTCCTCAGATGAGGCTGACATTCTGTTCTGTTGGGCCAGACTCTTTTGGAAGCTGGGTAGCAGCGCATTTTCATAAGGACAGTGGATTTGCCCTCACTGTGTGATTAGAAGTGATGGCTGAAAACGAACCGAGATGTCCTCAGCAGTTGTATCCTAGCTGCAGATACAGCAGCATTGCTGGTGTAAAGATTGTCATTACCTGCCAGGGAATTAGGCAGGTCAGAAGTTCTACTATAGATCGGGAGCCAGGCAGAAAGATCCTCCAAGCCTGGAGCCCTAACTGATCTACAGAGTTCATCCCTGGCCCTGCCAACTTGTTCTCTCCTCTCTATCTCCTTGATTTGGGTTTAACAGCCTCATTAAAATGCCCTGGGTTCCTGCCCTTGCTTCCTGCTTGTGTCTACTTTTCCCTTTTCCTGCCTGCCTCGCCTTTCCCTGAATTTCTGACCCCGGTCCCCAGGCCTCACTCTCTCAGTTCAGCTGGGTGTTCTCAAGGCCAGACTCCAGGCGGTGTTAGCCAGGCAGCCCCACAGGGAGTCCTGAACCTCTGCATCATGCAGACCCACCTAAGTAATGTGTGGTCTCATGTTCTTTTCAAATAAATGTCTATTATCTTTTCCTTATTTGAAATAAAAAAGTGTTCACTGTGGAAAACATTGGAAAATTTGAAACTGGGTCCCCCTAAACTAAGTTCCTCTGGCAGGTTGATGGTTCACCTCTCTGTATAAGACTTTCTTTCTTTTCCTATACCTGTTCCCCGTCAAGATTAAGGAGTCTCAAAGAAAGGGGAGGGGGCATTAAAGCTGAGCAGGGATTAAAGCCCTGAGGGGCCTTCCCAGATACAAAAGCCCCTCCGTGTCCCCTGTTTCTTGTTGGAAAAAAAAAAAAAAGGGTGGGTTGGTTAATTTTCTAGGCCTCCCCCCAGTTTCAAAGAGCAGACTCAAGTAGTAAGTGATTAGGGTAATAGTCCCAGGACTCATCCTCCTGAGTCATTCTGTAGAAACCAAGACCCTCACCCAGATGGAGGATCTGACCACATGCTGAGCACGTGCGCTGTGCATAGACCTCAGACCGATTGGAACTAGAAGGCTGAGCTTCCCAGAACATCACCCTGTCAACTCACCACCAACCAGTCAGCAGTCACCCTGCATCCTAGGTCCCTCTCCCCTAATATTGTCTGTACAGCTGTTGCCTGAAAGCCACTGACAAGTTTGGGTCTTTTGAGCACAAGCCACCAGTTTCCCTTGCTAGGCCCTGCAACAGACTTCTCTCTGCTCCAGGAGCTGACATTTCAGTACCAGATGACAAAGACTGTTTGTAACTATTTTGGTGTTTTGGACTTAAAAACTATATGTGGCATGTTTTATTCGTAGCTTTATTTGGAATATTTAAAGCCTACGCGATAAAAGGAGCCCCCTCACAGAGTGAGAACCTTGCTAACAAGAGACTGATAGTTTTTTTTTCTCTGATCTGGAGGCCTTCTAACCATGGAGAAGAACACTTTTTACCTGTCATTTATTGTGCAATGTATTCAGCAACTGTTAAATGCTTAAACATTAGCTATACAGTTGAATTCCTTTAAATAAATAAATTTAGTAGACTGCTTTTTTGAATATCTCAAATACCTTAAAACACAAGTAAAATGCCCAGATACATTATTACAATCTTAACTACACTTAAACTTATTCTAAAAAGTCCACACTGCAAGTTTCACTTGCAGTTTTGTTGTTTAGCCACTGATTTTGATGCATTCTAAGGCTATAGCAATGGCGCCCCACTCCAGTACTCTTGCCTGGAAAATCCCATGGTTGGAGGAGCCTGGTGGGCTGCAGTCCATGGGGTTGTGAAGAGTCGGACATGACTGAGCGACTTCACTTTCACTTTCCACTTTCATGCATTGGAGAAAGAAATGGCAACCCACTCCAGTGTTCTTGCCTGGAGAATCCCAGGGATGGGGGAGCCTGGTGGGCTGCTGTCTGTGGGGTCGCACAGAGTCGGACACGACTGAAGCGACTTAGCAGCAGCAAGGCTATAAAACTTTGAAACCTACCCAGAGTTCACAGAGTTCCAGGCTTCCCTGCTGGCTCAGGCTAGAAACAGAGCACTTCTCCAGTAGACCAGGTTGCAGATTGCCAGCAGAACACGGCATTGGTCTGGGTTCTTCTCCTAACATGAGTCCAACCTTGGCCACTAGGAATCAGGCTGAATTTGACTTGCACAATCACCCAGACCTTGTAGTGTTTGGCTTTCAGGCAGGTTTTCATTTCCCACCCAGTCCCCACCCTCTGCCACTCAGAAGTGGTTTACTTCTGTGTCTCGCTGGGCCAGTGCTCCATAACCCATTGTCCTGTCTTCGTGATGTATTGGCCTGCTCTGTTAACATTATTAAAGGTTAATGTATGCCCTTTGAATATTTCCTTGAAATCAGTTGGGCATTCTAGAGGTTTCTCCCCCAGGAGATGAGGGATGGACTCTGCCTGATGCTCTTTGGGACCCTTTGGCTGACAGCATCTCGGATCCTGTTTCTGGACCCCCTCTCTGCTTGGCTATTGAGTGCAATCGTCAGTACTATGCCCTCTTTTCACCTGGCTGTTTTTGCCACCTCCTGTGCCCCTCAGTCTGTTCTTATCTTCGGATATTCCCTTGGTTTTCTCAACTGTTGTCTTACTCAGAGTTCCTGGTCTTTACTTTTTCCTGTTGTTTAAAGGGTACGAAAACAAGCACATATTTATACACTATAGACAGACATAAGAAAAAAACAAAGCACCTGTATTTTAACAACACTTCCTAGCTTGTTAAAATCCATATAAATATTTTGCACGTCTTATTTTATCTCTGCATTACAGATTCCTTTTGGTACACTTTATACCAGGCTTCCCTGCTGGCTCAGGCAGTAAAGAATCTGCCTGCAATGCAGGAGGCCTGGGTTCGATCCCTGGGGCAGGAAGATCCCCTGGAGAAGGGAATGGCTACCAACTCCAGTATTCTTGCCTAGGAAATCCCATGGACTGAGGAGCCTTGAAGGCTACAGTCCTTTGAACATCGTTTTGAACTCCAGACCTTTCTCTGACCTAAACAAGATTTGTTGATGTTACTCAGTTGCTCAGCCATGTCTGACTCTGCAACCCCATGGACTGCAGCATGCCAGGCCTTCCTGTCCTTCACTCTCTCCCGTAGTTTCCTCAAACTCTAGAGTCTTCTCCAGCACCACAGTTCCAAAGCATCAATTCTTCAGTGCTCAGCCTTCTTTATGGTCCAGCTCTTACATTGCTACATGACTACTGGAAAAGCCATAGCTCTGACTATATGAACCTTTGTTGGCAAAGTGATGTCTCTGCTTTTTAGTATGCTGTCTAGGTTCATCATAGCTTTTCTTTTAACTAACCAAGATTAGTTAGATTTGATGGATCTTTTTTGATGGACCAGATTGCTTCAGTTTGGTCATGGGAGCTCTTTCTGGCCAACTCCTTTGTCCTTGTAGCACTGTCCCTGACATTTCTTTTCGATATCCTTGCTTTGTGGCCACAAGCAGATTTTCCAGTCTTTCCCTGATTGTGTGCTCAGCTGAGTCCGACTCTTTGCGACCCCACGGACTGTAGCCCGCCAGACTCCTCCGTCCGTGGGATTTTCCAGGCAAGAATACCGGAGTTGGATGCCATGCCCTCCTGCAGGGGATCCTCCCAAGCTAGGGATCAAACCTGGGTCTCCTGTGTCTCCTGCAGGTGGGTTCTTTACCACTGCACCACCCAGGAGCCCCCTTTAAAGTTGTCATGTGTTTGTAACAGTTTTCCTTGCCTAACACATGAGGCTTCTGGATTCAGCTTTTCTTCTTAAATAAAGCTTATTTGCTGGTTAAGATTCTGCTACACTGACCACAAGGTAAACGCATGTCCGCCTCTCCTCTGTGTAAGGATGGCTATTCCCACTGCAGAGTCTGTGGTTGCTGCCCAGCAGTCATGTCTTTAAACGCGGTGAAGACGCCAAAATAGCACACATTCAGGGCTTGGATTTATGAAAATGGCTGTGGCAGCCTCACTTCTGGTTGACCAGCTGTTCCACGTACCCTGAGCGGTTTGTGAAGAAGGGCTCCTCAAGCAGGTGAACCTGAGGAACTGGTTCAAAGGCAAGCACATTAGCAAAGCAGCTCAAGTGGTCAAGAATCTTCCTGCAATGCAGGAGATGCGAGTTCAATCCCTGGGTTGGGAAGATCCCATACCCACTCTACTATTCTTGCCTGGAAAATCCCATGGACAGAGGAGCCTGGTGGGCTACATCAATAGGGTTGCAAGGAGTTTGAGACAGCTGAGCACACAAGCACACACACATACACACACACAATAGTGATCATGAAAACAGGCCGACAGCTACTGAGCCTTCCATTACATGCCTGGTGCTGTTCCAGGTATCCTGTTACAGGTATAATCTCATTTAATCCTCATGACGTATGTTTTCTGTACAGTTATTGGTCTCATTTTAAACTATGGCTGGCCAAGATCATACAGCTAGTAAGGGGCAAACCCTTTGGCTGACAGCATCTCGGATCCTGTTTCTGGACCCCCTCTCTGCTTGGCTATTGAGTGCAATCATCAGTACTGTGCCCTCTTTTCACCTGGCTGTTTTTGCCACCTCCTGTGCCCCTCAGTCTGTTCTTTTCTTGGGATATTCCCTTGGTTTTCTCGACTGTTGTCTTACTCAGAGTTCCTGGTCTTTACTTTTTCCTGTTGTTTAAAGGGTACAAAAACAAGCACATATTTATACACTATAGACAGACATAAAAAACAAAGCACCTGTATTTTAACAACACTTCCTAGCTTGTTAAAATCCATATAAATATTTTGCACGTCTTCACTCTCTCCCGTAGTTTCCTCAAACTCGACAGTCTTCTCCAGCACCACAGTTCCAAAGCATCAGTTCTTCAGTGCTCAGCCTTCTTTATGGTCCAGCTCTTACACTGCTACATGACTACTGGAAAAGCCATAGCTCTGACTATATGAACCTTTGTTGGCAAAGTGATGTCTCTGCTTTTTAGTATGCTGTCTAGGTTCATCATAGCTTTTCTTTTAACTAACCAAGATTAGTTAGATTTGATGGATCTTTTTTGATGGACCAGATTGCTTCAGTTTGGTCATGGGAGCTCTTTCTGGCCAACTCCTTTGTCCTTGTAGCACTGTCCCTGACATTTCTTTGCGATATCCTTGCTTTGTGGCCACAAGCAGATTTTCCAGTCTTTCCCTGATTGTGTGCTCAGTTGAGTCCGACTCTTTGCGACCCCACGGACTGTAGCCCGCCAGACTCCTCCGTCCATGGGATTCTCCAGGCAAGAATACCGGAATTGGATGCCATGCCCTCCTGCAGGGGATCCTCCCAAGCTAGGGATCAAACCTGGGTCTCCTGCAGGTGGGTTCTTTACCACTGCACCACCCAGGAGCCCCCTTTAAAGTTGTCATGTGTTTGTAACAGTTTTCCTTGCCTAACACATGAGGCTTCTGGATTCAGCTTTTCTTCTTAAATAAAGCTTATTTGCTGGTTAAGATTCTGCTACACTGACCACAAGGTAAACGCATGTCCGCCTCTCCTCTGTGTGAGGATGGCTATTCCCACTGCAGAGTCTGTGGTTGCTGCCCAGCAGTCATGTCTTCAAACGCGGTGAAGACGCCAAAATAGCGCACATTCAGGGCTTGGATTTATGAAAATGGCTGCGGCAGCCCCACTTCTGGTTGACCAGCTGTTCCATGTACCCTGAGAGAGGATGGCTATTCCCACTGCAGAGTCTGTGGTTGCTGCCCAGCAGTCATGTCTTCAAACGCGGTGAAGACGCCAAAATAGCGCACATTCAGGGCTTGGATTTATGAAAATGGCTGCGGCAGCCCCACTTCTGGTTGACCAGCTGTTCCATGTACCCTGAGCGGTTTGTGAAGAAGGGCTCCTCTAGTAGGTGAACCTGAGGAACTGGTTCAAAGGCAAACTCGTTAGCAAAGCAGCTCAAGCGGTCAAGAATCTTCCTGCAATGCAGGAGATGCAAGTTCAATCCCTGGGTTGGGAGGATCCCATACCCACTCTACTATTCTTGCCTGGAAAATCCCATGGACAGAGGAGCCTGGTGGGCTACATCAATAGGGTTGCAAGAAGTTTGAGACAGCTGAGCACACAAGCACACACACACACACACACACACACACACACACACAATAGTGATCATGAAAACAGGCCAACAGCTACTGAGCCTTCCATTACCTGCTTGGTGCTGTTCCAGGTATCCTGTTACAGGTATAATCTCATTTAATCCTCATGACGTACGTTTTCTGTACAGTTATTGGTCTCATTTTAAACTATGGCTGGCCAAGATCATACAGCTAGTAAGGGGCAGAGCTGGGATTCAGACCCAGGCGGGATGGCACCAGAACCTGCAGTTACTTAGGCAGCCAGTCATTGTCCTCAGAAGGGAGCCCAATATTTCCATCCAACTAGGAAAATGAAAAGAAGAGTGGCATTCGACTAGAAGTTCAGCACAGGTCTCTAAGCTGTCACATTTAGGATATTTTAAAAGGAAGCGTCCCCAAATTTCAGAACGGGAAGGACCTTGAGATGTTGAGTCCAGTTTATTTCACCGATGAGGAAATTGAAAGATTGGTTTATGTGAGTCAGAGTCACATACTGAAATGTGGCCAGGCTGGGGCCAGGATCCAGGGCTTCTGACTCCAGTTCCCACTTCTTCCTAACCAGCCATGAGGCTTTGATTTACAGACATTCATCTCCCATATTACAACATAAAATGAACTGTGCATGATATGATCCAGAAAAGTTGAAATAAACTCAGCTTTTGCCTTTTAAGTTTGCATTTTATTACTGTAGCACCTCTTAACACATATATTCAAAGTAGTAGAAAAAACTTTTTGTGTGTGTGTGTGTTTTTTTTTTTTTTTTGCTTTCTTTATTGCTTCCTTTACTTGAACTGATATTATTAGTACAAAATAGGAGCACATGGGCCAATGAGGCTTTTGTTACCATAGGACAACTTCTCTATTACTGGCCTTCTCTTACCAACACAAATGTACTATAGCTTTTGATGTGATGAAATTCTAGCTGTTTCATGCTAAGTGCTTTCTTATACGTGGAAAGTGACATTAGTTCTTCAGCTTCCTTTGGAATGCTCTTGTCTCTTTGTGTTGGTTGTTAGCAGTGAAGGTGCTTAATAAATTCAGCCTTAAAGAGCTCCAAGAAATTGATGATTGGACAGACTTGTTTTTTAAACACTAAGACTGGATTTCCTATATACGTCAGGTAATGCCCTCATTTGAATCGAAATGCTTTGAAAGGAATGGGCCACTGATGTTGAAAGCCACAGGTGTCTTTTCAGTCTGGGAATTCAGAATAAGTACTTTTCCTAGTAAACATTTGCCCCTTTGACTAATCTGCTTGGATATACCTCCTACACAGAGATTTAATATGTAAACTCTCACACTGTGAAAAGTTATCTTTTCAAAACTAATAGTTTAAACTTCAACCTCAAAGATAAATGCTGAAAATTGAAACCAAATAAAAATATACCTTAACATTAAAAAAATACATACTTTTGGTGAAAGTATGTAAATGCAAATGAGATTTCTACCTGATCCTGACTGGCACATGAAAATCAGATTTGAGATAAATCTGACTCAGAGTTTTCTATCGAAAAGGTACCTGACTTCTCAGCACCATCTTGTGGTAACCTTTGGTTAAACTGGGATGTTTGCTTGTTGTGAGATTCATGTTATACAGCATAAATAGAGAAGCAAAAAGTATAATCAGAAAGTCTTCCAGTCTCTTTAATACCATAGGTAAACATGAACACTGTTGTTTAGTGTAATTAATTTAGCTCATATTACCAACAAGCCTCTGTTTTGTGGAAGCCTGAGTACCTTATAGGGACCGACAGTTGAGAGTAGCTAAATGAATGGCCAGATATCTCCAGAAAGGAGATACAGTGAAAACAATTCTGTCAAGCTCCTCGGTCACAGGTGTCTTAGTCTCCTTACAAAACTGACATGCCATGACTAAAGTAGGAGCGGTTTCTTTAATATACAGTGTTTTCATTTGTTTTGGGCTGTGCTGGGTCTTTGTAGCTGCGTAGCTTTTTGCCGGCTGCAGCTCACAGGCTTCTCGCTGCAGTGGCTTCTCTTGTTGCAGAGCACAGATTCCAGAGCCGGGGGGCTCCAGGAGCTGCAGCATGTGGGCTCAGGAGTTGTGCCTGCTGGGCTCTAGAGCCCAGGCTCGGTAGCTGTGCCTCCGGGGAGCCCAGGCTCGGTAGCTGTGCCTCCCGGGCTCTAGAGCCCAGGCTCGGTAACTGTGGCACATGGGCTCGGTTCCTCTACAGCACGTGGGATCTTAATGGCTCAGGAATCGAACCCGTGTCTCCTGCACTGGCAGGCTGCTTCTTTACCACCAGGGGAACGTGTCATTTGTTTGTTTGTTTGTTTGTTTGAATCATCTGTAGTAAGAAAGAGTGCTATCCATTGACCAGAAAATTAAGTAACTCATGACAGAGGGCAAACAGATAGGATTGGATTAACTGAGAAACAAAACAGAGGGCCACAGCCCAGAAACCACTGAGTTGTGCAGCAAAGCTGGGAGCTGCTGTGGGGATTTGGTCTGAGCAGAGATAGGAAGAGGAGGGCCCTAAACTAGCATAATCGATTAGTTAGACCTGCTGAACCTACCGATCCTTCCCCAAGGCAGCAAGCGTAGATGCTGATGGCAGGGTAGCACGCCAGTACCCAAGAAGACACTGGAACCCCAGTCTAAGGAGATAAGACAGTGAGCACCCTCTGGGCATCAGCCTCCTTGTTCCTCTACCGTCTCCCTAAGCCTGGCTTCTCTCACCGAATGCTTGTGGTTTAGTCGCTAAGTCCTGTCCGACTCTTGTGGCCCCATGGGCTGTGGCCTGCCAGGCTCCTCTGACCGTGGGATTCTCCAGGCAAGAATACTGGAGTGGGTTGTCATTTCTTCCTGCAGGGGATCTTCCTGACCCAGGAATCGAACTCAGGTCTCCTGCATTGTAGGCAGTTTCTTTACCAACAGAGCTACCAGGGAAGCCTCAGGCATGGGGACCTGCAGCTGACAGTGGCAAACAGTTGCAAGTCTCACACCTCAAGATGAGCCCCAGATCAGGAAGCGCCAGACATTTGAAGAAAACTACAGCTCTGAAAGAGGAATTACATTCAACAAACAGAACCAACACCCAGAAAACAAATGCAAATAGTAAAAATGCGTGCACTTAGTGAGTAATTCATTTTGTCTACTTAGTAAACATGCTTATAAATAGCAAAACCAAAGATAAAACTAAGAAAGAAGAAAACTGGATACAGATTAAATTAGAAAATAAACTAATAAAATTTATTTACCTAAACTTTTATTGTATAATCTGAAAATTTTTAAATGCATTTTAAATTCTAGATTATCTCAACATTACATAGGAGGGGAGATAGAAGTGGAAATATATTAAGGATAACTGATATTCATTAGCTTAGCCTTTGGTGCAAGAATATAAATTTCAAATATGTTAAAACTAACAGAATATTATTATAATATACATAAACATACACATTAAATATGAAATTATTTTATGTATAAAATTTATTAGAAGATATTTTATGGGAGACTCCTAGTTAAATTTTACTGTCACATTTTCAAAGTTTTTTCCCATTGAATTACTTTTATACTTTTTTTTTTTTGGTCAACTTGTTCNTAAAACTAACAGAATATTATTGTAATATACATAAACATACACATTAAATATGAAATTATTTTATGTATAAAATTTATTAGAAGATATTTTATGGGAGACTCCTCGTTAAATTTTACTGTCACATTTTCAAAGTTTTTTCCCATTGAATTACTTTTATACTTTTTTTTTTTTGGTCAACTTGTTCAGGTGTATTTTTTAATTTAGTTGTAAAAGGGGATAAAACTACAAATCAAGAACCATGAAAGAATGCATAGAGTGGTATTCTTTTTATCATTTATGGATCTATTTTTATTTTTTCAAGTATGGCTTAATTTTACTTTCCTAGAATTCTTTAGTAACTACACCCCTGGCTGTT
The DNA here is from genome assembly GCA_006410675.1 of Oreotragus oreotragus. Taxonomy (NCBI): domain Eukaryota; kingdom Metazoa; phylum Chordata; class Mammalia; order Artiodactyla; family Bovidae; genus Oreotragus; species Oreotragus oreotragus. The sequence continues at coordinate 20,449 of SJYX01018435.1, forward strand.
TAATTCTATTGAACTTGTTCAGGTGTATTTTTTAATTTAGTTGTAAAAGGGGATAAAACTACAAATCAAGAACCATGAAAGAATGCATAGAGTGGTATTCTTTTTATCATTTATGGATCTATTTTTATTTTTTCAAGTATGGCTTAATTTTACTTTCCTAGAATTCTTTAGTAACTACACCCCTGGCTGTTTAATTCTATTGAATTTTGTTGTTTCTGTTGCAGTCAGAAGTGTGTGACTAGGTTGACATTTTATTTGGTCCAAGTGACATGAGGTCCCTTTTACTTGGAATATTTTTTCTTGTGTAATAAATTGAGAATCGGTTCATAAAATGTTATGGTTTTGGAAATGTCAGCATCCTAGTTTTAATTATAATGACTTGTTATATCCCTGATAATCTCTAAAGACCTAGAATTTAAACTAAGAAATATATCCTGTCTTTCTAGCTTTGAATTATGAATACATAATGTCTATTTTACATTGAACAATGTTTAGAGTCTAATATGTTTTTCTGTTGTGAATAAGATGCAAATATGTTGGAATTTAGTAGTAAAATTACTGTATATTTAAAGTGTCATTTGTCCTTTGGTTGTTGTTTTGAGAGAAAAGGGGAGGGGGAGGAGAAAGATAAATGCCCCCAGAAAACAACCTTTAAAATTCGAAAGTTCATTAATATGCATTTCCTGGAAGAAATTGAAATGACCAGTATGTGTATGAAAAATGCTTACCCTCACAATAAAAAAAAAGGAAATGTAAACTTTAATGACATTTTTGGCTACCAGATTGGTGAGGTTTTCATGGACAGAATCCTCTGCTCTTAAAGGGACAAAGAAAATGGCATTTTCATGATTGATGGTGGAGTGGGGCCATGCCCATCACCTGGGTCTCAGTTCAGTTAAACACTCGAACTCAGGACCGTGTGCTGTAACCATGTTGATTAGCAGATGCTCAGAAGCAAATACAGCCTGCCAGCAGGACAACATCAAGCATGTGCTCTGCAGTGGGGGCCTTCTCACCACTTCGCATAGTTGTCCACACAGCCATTCAGAACCCGTTCTCTCTGGTGCGCTGGGTGATAACTTGGGTGTGAAGTTATGAATGAAACTAACAGTGGTAGTTACTGAAGGCTCCCTGGCTGAGCACCTCAGTCCCCAGGAGCCAGTATCTGTTATAGCAGCTCCATAGCATGGCTTCCCAGTTTCCTGCAAGAAGTGTGCCAGTTACAAGAGTCACTGAACTCAGGAACACCTAAACTGCGTGTAGCCTACTAGGTATTTATGATTCCTTCTAATCAAGACGTAGTTTGCCAATCAGGGGTTATTTTTCCCCTAAGCAATGGTGCTTAGTAACATGGTTGTCAGTATACATTTATTGGGCGCCTAGGGGAACAGAGGTTGAAAGTGAACTGAAGGAGGGCATATTCTATTGCAGAAGGGAGAGGAGTTTCATTAACTCTTTGCTCACAGAGAATAAATGAGTATAATCGCTTTTTAAGAACACAATTTGATAATATATATTACAAGTTTTGTGTATATATCCTTTCAATTTGATAATTTTCTTTGCAGGAATTTATGTGATGGATTAAGACATATACACAAGTTCAGTTCAGTTGCTCAGTAGTGTCTGACCCTTTGCGATCCCATGGCACATCAGTCCATCTACTTATATAGATTCACTGCAACATTATTTATCATAATGGATAATTAATGATCATCTAAGTGCTCAGCAATTGGTTCAGCAAAATATAGTACATTCATATTGTAGAATACTGTTTGGTGGCTCTGATGATAAAAAATCTACCTGCAATGTGGGAGACCCAGGCTTGATTTCTGGGTGGGAAAGATCCTCTGGAGAAGGGAATGGCTCCCCATTCCAGTATTCTTGCCTGGAGAATCCCATGGACAGAGGAACCTGGTAGGCTACAGTCTATGGGGTCACAAAGAGTCGGACACGACTAAGTAATTAATGCTTTCACTTTTTTCATGTGAATTTATGGAATAGATATTTCCAGAAACAATATTAAAATGATTTATGTCAAATTATTTACTGTTTAGGAGAAGGCAATGGCAACCCACTCCAGTACCCTTGCCTGGAAAATCCCATGGACGGAGGAGCCTGGTGGGCTGCAGTCCATGGGGTCGTGAAGAGTCGGACACGACTGAGCGACTTCACTTTCACTTTTCACTTTCATGCATTGGAGAAGGAAATGGCAACCCACTCCAAGGTTCTTGCCTGGAGAATCCCAGGGACGGGGGAGCCTGGTGGGCTGCTGGCTATGGGGTCGCACAGAGTCGGACACAACTGAAGTGACTCAGCAGCCTCAGCAGCATTTACTGTTTAACTCTGAATGATGATTTTCTATGTATTCTTTGAAACCCTGGATCAGTAATTTTTAACTTTGATCACATATTGCTTTTCTAAGTGACTATTTCTTACAAAAATCGAAATATTTAATTTCAATGCATACTGCTTACACTGATTAATCATGCATTTTAAGAGTTTTCATTCCATTAAGAAGGCTTGATCTTGAACTCTTTTAATGAAATTTTGTGTTTATAAACTACTCAGATGTGTCTCATATCAACATTTGAAATGAGTCTTGAAATACTTCAAACCGTCAAAATCATTCTCTGTTCATTTTCCCGGATATGATATTTGTAATTCTAACGTCTAATTAAAATTTCCTAAGTTATAAGTCGATCAGAACTGATATTAAGTGTATACAGAATTTTTAGTTGGGTTGTAGAGTTGATCTTGGGGGGCTGGGACGGTTAAAGTACATGTAGTTCAGAAACTATGGCTCAATGCTTTTGAGGTGAGAAGTCACATAACTAAATATTTTCATCCTCTTTGGTAGAATCTAGATGTCAGACTCTAGCTTCTTTTGTCAGATTACAGGCAGGTTAGTTGCTACCATCGTTGCTTCCTATTGAACTTTTTAAAAATATGTACACTTTTCTCTGCATTTTCCACTTTTTAAAATATAGCCATGTCATAGTAATATATCCACATCATGGTTTGTCTTTAACATCTTTCCATCTACCAGTAGTCTTGCTGTTCTATTTATTGATTCAGAACGTATAAAACAAATAGTTCTTCAAGAGGGTATATGGTACTTGGAGGCATATATAGGTATGGAAAGGAACATATAATTTCAGCTATACTTTAAGCAAAATAAAATCATGTAATATCCAAAGAAATGTTTACTGCATTTGTTACTCGCTGGTTTGTGTTGTGTCCCTTAGCCTCCCTATAATTGGATGAGTAGGTTAGTTTGCCCGTGGACGTGCTGTGTAGTTCAGAAGACCAGTTTTCCAGACAGTGACTGGGACTCTAGTCCTGGTCCCAGTAGGGACTGTGTCACCTTGGGACTCCGTTTCCTCATCTGTAAGAGGCACAGATTAGATAAGATGATCTCTTAGGTGTTTCTCAAAGAAAAAGACCCTTAAGATGTATATAATTTCTAGCTCTAAGATTTATGATGATGAAGTTTCTGATAGTTTTATGGTTTCTCTTTCAGTTTGTATCTGTTCAAACTAGGAATTGNGCACAGATTAGATAAGATGATCTCCTAGGTGTTTCTCAAAGAAAAAGACCCTTAAGATGTATGTAATTTCTAGCTCTAAGATTTATGATGATGAAGTTTCTGATAGTTTTATGGTTTCTCTTTCAGTTTGTATCTGTTCAAACTAGGAATTGCACCCCAGATCCAGGATTTGTTGGGCAAAGTAGACTTCACAGGTACTATTCTTTATCTTGATAATCTTTTACAGTGTAGTGATATTTTCTTTTCATTTTGATATTGATTCCCTTTTTATCCTTTCTGTTGATCAGAGGAGAAAACTTGCTTATTGTCTTTAAACTCTGCCAAGTTTCTGTTCCCTCACCTTTGTGAAGTGAGAAACGGAGGCTGGCTTCTCTCTAAGGTTCTTCTTTAGAATTGACCCATGTTCTTGATGAACACATTTCTTAATGCAAATACACTCATTCCTGCCTCCATCTCTGTGGCTTTCATTGATTTTTTTTTTGGTGGTTGTTCTTTTTCAGAGGAAGAAATCAGTAATATGAGAAAGGAGCTTGAGAAATATGGAATACAAATGCCATCTTTCAGCAAAATAGGTGGTATTCTGGCTAATGAACTGTCTGTGGATGAAGCTGCACGTGAGTCTACTTAAGAGTCAAACTTGCCAATGGCATGAGACTTACCTATTCTTGAATTTGGTTATAAAAAATAAAATATTTAGAAGATATTATAAGCACCCTACATTTTTAAATAATATATATTATAGGTAATTGATTTGAGCACATCAGAATATAACCAAATAATTGACCTTGGACTCTAGACATCTGCTTGTACAATGCAATTTAAGAAGTTCCAGAAATATCTTTACTCTCCCAAACGTTTCTCTGCTTTCTTTGTCCGAAGATTTCAGTGGCAGGGTACTCACTGCTGGAAATCTTTCCGTGCTGCAAGTTAAATGGCAGTCGTCTCTTGAAGACAACATGATACTTTCAAAGTGTCACCCTGCAAACTCCCAGTGGTTGCCATAGTGTTTGATTCACATTCAGTGCAAGTTGAATAAATGAATAAGAATCATGTAACAGATGCTGAGGACCTGAGATAAATGCGCAGGTGGGGAGGTTGTCGCAGAGATGTGCTGTGATGTGTCTGAGGACCTATTGTTTGAATTCTTGACTGGACCCCACGGAAGAAAGTGAAGCTGCTTAAGCTATGCACAGTCAGTACACCTGTCCATGTTGTCTTTTGCTGATAAAGTTCTTTTTTTTCTTTTTACTTTGCAGTGCATGCTGCAGTTATAGCCATTAATGAAGCTATTGAAAAAGGAATCGCTGAGCAGACCATTGTAACACTAAGAAACCCAAATGCAGTTCTGACTTTAGTGGATGACGATCTCGCCCAGGAGTATCAAAAGGAACTCTGGGAAGCCAAGAAAAGAAAAGAGGAAAATGCAAGACTGAAGGTATTCAGTTAGATTCTGAGTGGTCAGTACAGTAATTAGCATGGTTATGCATTGCTAGGTTGAAAAGCTTTAATGTTGTGAGAGATGTTTTTAAATCCACTGGCTGTGGTCTCTCTAGCCACAGGCTATTGGTTTGGGTGAAGTATAAAGGTAAAGGACTTCCCTGGTGGCTCAGACGGTAAAGCGTCTGTCTATGATGCGGGAGACCTGGGTTCGATCCCTGGGTTGGGAAGATCCCTTGGAGAAGGAAATGGCAATCCACTCCAGTACTATTGCCTGGAAAATCCCATGGACAGAGGAGCCTGGTAGGCTATAGTCCATGGGGTCTCAAAGAGTCGGACACGACTGAGTGACTTCACGTTCACGTTCATAAAGGTAAAAGAAGACCATCCTCTCTGTAAGGAAATTCGGTTTTCTTTTTTGATGAGAATTACAGGTAGCAAGGATGAAAGATCATGTTGAAAACTTATCAAGAAGGTATGGAAGGAACAGTTAAAGATCTTCCCTCGTTGAATAGCACCTGGTGTTAGGTGACTCACCTTCAGATTTATTACTAGAGGCTAATCACTGGGTGTGGTGAGGTTAGAGAAGACGCTTTTGAATTCACTTTCCTTGTATTTTCCCCATAGTTTCCCCTCCTATTTGAAGAAGTGATTTCCCTCCTTGGAAAGTCAGCTCCTGACCCTCACTTTATATTTCCCGCTTCCTGTCTTACGGAAAACTTTGCACTCAGATTCCACTTCCTCGCCAGCTTTCCCCTCCTGAAAGTCTTGCCATGTCAGCTTCAGCTCCGTTACCAAAGTAGCCCCTTTATCGTCACTTTTTCTCAGGAGACGGCACTGGGCACGCTTGCCCCACACTGCCCCCGGCCTTACACTGCCTGCTTCGCCACCCCCCGCCCACGCTTTCTGGGCCTCTCTGCTGCTGTGGACATCCTCTGCACCTCTTCACGTCTCTGCTTGTTCCTCCCCCTAAATGTGGAGAGCCTTCAATGTCTGACGTTGAATCACTCTTTTCTCTGCCCTTCCTCCATTGAGCTCATCTACTTGTTGAAGAACTCAAGCTGTCAGCTTGATGCCCTCATCCCACCCCATCAGGAAGAAGCTCATCCCTACCCTACCCTTCTCAGAAGCGTGCCTTGTACTGACTTCCCTTTGGAATGACCCCCACACTGTCTCAGAACTCGCTGTATGCCCTCTGTGTCCCGGGCATCGCTGCCCTGTGCCGCCTGTTCTTGCTGGGCTGACCTCCGCTCCCCCCCACCCTCGTGTCACCACTGCTGCCTCAGCCCTGCCCCTCCTGACCTTGTCTCAGGGCTCTTCCTGTTGGGTTCCCTGGCTTCCTGTCATTTTCCAACCAACCCCTCTCCCGAGTTGCAGGTTGCAAAATTGATCTTTAGCTACAGATCTGATGTCATTCCACCAGAAACCTCCCCTGATTCCCTGCTGCCTACTGAGGCAAGCGCAGGTCCTTCTGTTGGCCTCAAAAGGTTCCAGCACACCCAACCTACCTCCCCATCTTTCTGGCTAACCCAGGACACGCACTCTGACTGTAGCCCTGACTCACCAAGCTTTCTCACCGTTGTGATCAAATCCTGTTGTCTACATCCTACTCTCGCTTCTCTGCCTTGAACATGACTCTCTTCCTCCACGATGATGATGAACGTCACTCAGTCATATCTGACCCCATGGACTGTAGCCCACCAGGCTCCTCTGTCCATGGGCTTCTCCAGGCAAGAATACCAGCCTGGGTAGCCATTCTCTTCTCCAGGGGATCTTCCTGACCCAGGCATCAAGCCCAGGTCTCTTGCGCTGCAGGCAGACTCTTTACCCCCTGAGCCGCCAGGAAAGCCCTCTCTTCCAGGCCCTCCTGAGTTGCTGTCTCTTTTTAAAATTTTTCCTTCCACCCATGTACTTCCCTAGAATATGTTTTGTTCTGCTATGTTTGTTATTTATGTTCTTGGTTTTTCTGTTAGACTGAATCAAATGGCCAATATTCAGCTGGTTTTGATCTACAAAAAATGGCAATATCAAGTGGTGCAACCTAATGTTTCCCACGTTAGATGATTAGGCCTTTACAGAGAGTCCCTGGGTCTGTTGTTCATTGTAGCCCTTGCTGGCACAGCTAACCCTGGTGCTCTGCACAGAGCAGGCACTCTTAAATGCTTGTATCGAGCTCTCATGAATATTAACAAATGGTTTTTAGCACTCTTTAAGCTTTTGCTTTTAAATATCAAGCTTGGGAAACACTTAACCTCAAGAATCAACGAAGCCTTTGTTTTGCAGAATAACTGTATCTCAGAAGAAGAAAGAGATGCATATGAAGAATTGCTGACACAAGCAGAAATCCAAGGCAATATCAATAAAGTCAACAGTGAGTAATGGATCATATGAAGCAAACAGATACTTCTATAAGATGCAAATTTTTCTTATCTGAATCGCAGCAAAATGCTTAATATATATCCTTATAAAAGTGCCTTACATGATGACAGATCGACTAAAAGTGTTGCTCTTAATTCTGGTACATCATCTGCTAGTTTTCCATGCAGCTTTTCTGGGCATCTTGTCCCCAGTCCATGCAAAGTGTCTCAAAACATCTTGAAGCTAGGTGGACTATACCTTCTTGTTTCATCACAGGTACAGTGTATGTCATTTTTTGAACCTATACCTTATTGGGCTAACCTTAAAGTTCTTTTAGTAAAGATCATGAGTTAACGATATTCATTCCTTGCCCAGGATTATATGATAACATTTTATTGGAATTATAAAGCTGTTATTGACACCTCTGCTTTGTTTTCCCTTCTGAATTACTAGTCTGCAGTGTGTAAGAATTGTTCTCTTAGCACTTGTGTAGCTTTGGTGCAAATGAATAAGATGTGGCACACCTATAAATCACATTGTGGCAGGTTTGAGTCCCATGGCCCTGAGACTCCATGGAGCCACACAGTACAATTCTCCTTGGCACCTAGTTCAGTTATGTGACTATAAAGAACAAAAATCTGGGGTGATTAAAATAAGCATGTGCAAGTTTAGATACAGTAGTCTCTTTATTAGTCTTTTCTGTTTCTCTAATAAAATTTTATTTTTACTTGAGGCAGTAAGGAATTCTCTCTGACATTTATGTCCCCAAGGTCAACCTAAATAACCCACATATACCCTGAAAAGGAGTACATCAAAGACCAGTTAGTCCATTTAATAAGGCATGTAAGCTTCTGCCAAGTTTAAACTTGGAGTGTCCACTAATTCCAGTAGTCCTAAACCCTCAGTGTATCCTCCTAGATGAGCCTTGAATGTCTTTATGCCTCTTAGCACCTTCAAGGAAATGCACATCTATAGGTATTACTCAAGAGTTTTCCTCTAAGTGGCTGGTAGAGACATATATTAAAGGCTTCAAACAAGGAGGCCCAGAGAAAATTGATAGATATGTCTAGGAGTTAACCACTGAGCGGATTTGAGAATTTACCTCCACTTACAAGTACTGTGAGCACTAGGATTAGTTTTTTTTAAGGAACACCTTGACATTTTGAGATGTGTGTTCCTATTTTTATTCTTATTAAATTTTGAACATGTTGGTGATGATACATGAAGTACAATTTCAAGTTTCTCTTTCTGCTCTATTTGAAAGCTGAGAATTTCATTATGCTTGACAGAAATGGATTACAGGAAGAAACTAATATTGCCAGTGAGACATCTAAGGTTCATAAGCTTAGTGGGGAAATGGTTCCATAGCTCTATGCCATCCTTTATTTTTGAAATGTTTATAACCACTAGAATAGATTTCTTTTTCATGTTAAATATAATACCGTATATAAATTTTTCATTACTTGATTGAATGACACAATTTCCTGACCACAAATTTGATGCCAAATTGACTATGCTTTTTATCCACTTTTAAGTAAAAAGCATGAGATGATTTTCACTAATGCATAACCAGCTAAAATTATGAAAGGCATTGCAGTGTTTAATGGCTTTAAATGTGTAGAACATGACTTTTCTGAAGGCTTTGATCTCTCCCCATTGGAAAATTTATAGTAATACTAGAAATATCTAGTATGAGTCTTGAAAAGATTCTCCAAAGCATATTTTAGCCAGCGACATGACAATGAGACAATGGTATGCTTTAAAATATGTCATTGTAACTGCTTGACAATATTAAACGTATAATATTACTTAATATTATAACTGCTTGTTAGATTAAAATGTTAAGGTGTCTACATTTGTAGCAGCCATGGTAATGGCAGAAAGTGACAGCTTTGATGATAGTAGTACCAGGTCTGTTTTCAGAGGCTTCAGGTTTGTTTGGACTGCAGTCATCTAACTTGGAGTTTGGTACATGCTTTCCACTCATCACACATATTCTGTTAAGATTAGGGCTTGAGACTTTGTTAAATGCAGAGTGTAAAAGAGTGGTTAAGCTTACTTTATATTTCTTTTTTTAGAAGAAATGGTTCATTAAGAGTGTTATAAAGGATATATTTTTTCTTGTAATATTTTACCATCCAGTTTTCCAAACTTATATATTAGAGTTTTCAAAGGTGAAGTACAGTTCTATTCAGGATAATTAGAGACAGAACCAAAAGGCCTTGGATAACCTTAAGAGAGCATCAAACATGGCCACCACACACTGACCTTCTTTTCTGGAATTCTTTCATTTATCATACTAGTTCTAAGAATAGAAAAAAGTGTTTGGGTTCTTAGGGTATTATTCTAACTTATTCTAAAAGTGTAAGTTTTCTGGGCTGTGACACAAAAGACTGCATTAGTTGTAAGTATTTCCTGTTCTTGAATGAGGTATCTCAGTAGGAAAACTATTGAGCTTGGCTCTGTGCGAATATAGGCAGAGAAGATAAATTCCCATCTGTTAAAAAGGGTTAGAATAATCTTAGCTGTAGTCTAGTCATGTGTTAGGGAAACAGTCTAATCCTTGAAAACTCCAGAAATGTCTGGGTCTGTGTTGACTCTACTAACCTGAAACCTTCTCTGTAAGGGAAAACCCCACTGGTTCCGTCCAGTTTCTGTTGCCTGGTAGCAGAGTCCACCACTCATTCTTCCATTTGGTCACAATGCCATTTCAGTTTTCTTGAAACTATACTGAACTTACTGTTCCAAGTACCCTCCATGTGGTCACTAAAATTCAGGTCTTTATAATCTGAATGTTATAACTCGTAGAGACATCACAGAGCTTCTGATTGGATCAGGTAGTGTAAACCATGGAGAAGGCACTGGCGACCCACTGTAGTACTCTTGCCTGGAAACTCCCATGGACAGAGGAACCTGGTGGGCTGCAGTCCATGGGGTCTCGAAAACTCGGACACGACTGAGCGACTTCACTTTCATTTTTCACTTTCATGCATTGGAGAAGGAAATGGCAACCCACTCCAGTGTTCTTGCCTGGAGAATCCCAGGGACGGGGGAGCCTGGTGGGCTGCCATCCATGCGGTCACACAGAGTCGGACATGACTGATGCAACTTAGCAGCAGCAGTGTAAACCAAGGCGTCTCTGTGATGAGGGCTTTTTTTTATTTTTTAGGTTAAATGATACAGTAGTTCTCCCCCACCCCTACTCCCCACTTATCCAGTTTTCTTGACAGAAATTTCAGTTCCCTACTGTCAGTTGCAGTCTGAAAATGTTAGGTGGAAATTTCCAGGAATAACGCCTGTCTTTTCAGTTACATGCTGTTCCAAGTAGCATGGTGAACTCTCACGCCACCCCCTTGGCACGTGGATCGTCACTTTGTCCGGGAGGCCCCACCCTTCAGTCACTTAGTAGCCATCTCAGTCACCAGGCTGTCTGGAGTCATAGTCTTTGTGTCCATGCCATCCTTGCTTGACTTAATAATGGCCCCAAAGCCTGAGAGTAGTGATGCTAGCAATTCAGAGATGCCAAAGAGAAGCTATTAGGTGCCTTCTTTAAGAGAAAAGCCCATGTGTCAATGAAGACATCAAAAAATAGCTTGAGATGAATGAAAATGGAAACCCAGCTTGCCAAAACTTATGGGTCCTAGCAAAAGCAGCTCCAAAAGAGAAATATATAACAATACACAACTATTTCAAGAAACAAGAAAAATTGTAAAATAACAATAAATAAAACTGAAACAGAGCCATAGGCACAGAGAACAAGCTAATTTTTGCCAGAAGGGGAGATAGATGGGGTGGGAGACATAGTTAAGATGTTAAGAGGTACCCTCTACCAGTATAAAATAAGGAAGTCCTAACTAAGGTCCGTCTAGTCAAGGCTATGGTTTTTCCTGTGGTCATGTATGGATGTGAGAGTTGGACTGTGAAGAAGGCTGATGCTTTTGAACTGTGGTGTTGGAGAAGACTCTTGAGAGTCCCTTGGACTGCAAGGAGATCCAACCAGTCCATTCTGAAGGAGATCAGCCCTGGGATTTCTTTGGAAGGAGTGATGCTAAAGCTGAAACTCCAGTACTTTGGCCACCGCATGCGAAGAGTTGACTCATTGGAAAAGATTCTGATGCTGGNAACCAGTCCATTCTGAAGGAGATCAGCCCTGGGATTTCTTTGGAAGGAGTGATGCTAAAGCTGAAACTCCAGTACTTTGGCCACCGCATGCGAAGAGTTGACTCATTGGAAAAGATTCTGATGCTGGGAGGGATTGGGGGCAGGAGGAGAAGGGGACGACAGAGGATGAGATGGCTGGATGGCATCACGGACTCGATGGACGTGAGTCTGAGTGAACTTTGGGAGTTGGTGATGGACAGGGAGGCCTGGTGTGCTGCGATTCATGGGGTCGCGAAGAGTCGGACATGACTGAGTGACTGAACTAAACTGAAGTGAAGAATGTTATTAGTTATTGTTGTTCATATGCCTAACTTATAAATTAACCTTTATCACAGATGTGTATATATAGAGGGGAAAAAAAATTGACTTATGCTTTACTATGCCTAACTTATAAATTAACCTTTATCATAGATGTGTATATATAGAGGGAAAAAAAAAGACACAGTACCTGCAGGGTTCGGTTCTATCATGGTTTCAGGCATCCACTGCAGTTCTTGGAACCATACTAACACATGGGGACCCCATTCCAAGGTAGAATTATATACTCATATGACTTTTGGTTGTAATATTTCAAAAAAACATATCTGAAATTACACAAGAGATGAGGGAGACTATTTGGAGACTTAATGACTGTTCTAGATCAAAGAGCAGTGTGTCCGAGTGCCTCCTGTGGGGTCCTGTGGTGCTCATTCACAGGGAAGATAAAACAGCGGTAGGGCAAGCTTTGCTTCTGGTCTTCACATATCTTTAATCTCCTTGGGGAGGCAGAGCTAACACACAAAGAGCATTAAAGAGCAATGCCTGTGGGATACAGATGGCCCAGTCCTAAATACCATAACAATGCCCAAGGTGTGAAACTCTCAGGAACTGAAGCCCTGTGAGGACTCCATGGGAGAAATGGCTCCAATGCTGGTCCTGAAGGGAAGAATCTTGCAGGGAAGCCATGCTAGGCAGGAATGACCTTATAACTCCAGCTTTATCAATGCTGAGGTTCTTTTAGGGACTAGCTCCAAGGATTAGACTATTTTCCAATTACAAGCTACCATATGCAACGCTTTGCTTACCATCCAAATGCAGCTTTTCAGAGTTCATGGAAGATGACTGCTCCGGCTCTAGTCCTTGGAAGAGTGTGGGCTGGTGGGGTCAGGCCGCAGTGGGAAAGGCCCAGGTTCTGATGATGTGTTGCTCCGACCCCAGGGCTGGCTGCAGTGGACCACATCAACGCTGTTATTCGGGAGGGCGACCCTGAGAGCACGCTGCTTGCACTGCAGAGACCAGAGGCCCAGCTGCCCACTGTCTACCCCTTTGCTGCCACGATGTATCAGAATGAACTGTTCCACCTCCAGAAGCAGAACGCCATGGTAAGTCAGAAGAGGCTCGGTTACAGAGACGTTGATTCTGAGTCCTAGCAGCAAGGAGTGCTGCTGAGGAGAGGCGAGTGGGAGAGCAGTTGTCTTCAGCTTGGACCAGTCGCTGGTCTCATTGGCTCCCCTTGAAGAATCCTTAGAGAATCTGAGCACATAGTTAGGAAATGCAGTCAGGGCTCTATACAAATAAACGCACTGAAAACTAGTTGTTCTTACTTTCTGTGTGATTTTTGAAAAACTTGGTATAATTTAATAGCAGACTGAAATTTTTAAAAAAATATCTAACTTTCTTGATGTAGGTTTCCAGAAATCTGCAACCAAGAGCATTAGCATGGCTTTGATTTCTGTCAGTGTCTGTTCTTACTATGCTAATGGGATTAAGCAGTAAAGTCATATAAGGTTACAGTAAATAAAAGCATATGTGCTAGTACAGGATTAACCTAAGCAATGCACCAGAGTGAAAAATACTAAAGGCCGTGCCAAGAACTTAATGTATGAAAGAGCTAATATTTCAAAGGCCTGGAAAAAGAAACGAAAGCCTTAGAAGCATTTAACCATTTGGGAAAGAAAACATGACCTCACTACACAGAATAGAATAAATTTCCAGTATGAAAGGTTATGTGTAAAAAATCATTTAAAAATTAAAGTTCTGAAAAAACATGGGAGAACATTGGATCTTAAAATCAAAAACAGTAGTGCTCTACCAAAACACAAGAGGGAGGAAAGCATAAAGCATAAACAGGCAACTCACAAATATACAGGGATGTTTCACAGTATTATCTATAGTACTGAAAAAAGGAAACAAACCATATGTTTAACTAGTAACAGACTGCACACCCTACTATTAAATGGAAAAAATGAGACTGAAATATATAGCATTATCTCGTTTTTTTTAATCAGAAAAGGAACATAGTTCAAAACACCAAAGTCTCTGTAAATGTTTGCATGAATTAAAAATTAACGAAAGTGTGTGTCACGAAAGGCCTTGGGTAGTGGGGTTGGTTTTCTTATCCTTGCTTGTTAAGACTTTGTGCTTTATAAAGAGCTATTGCAGTATGAACTGTGCATACCACTTGTATGTGAATTTTTTTTCAATAGTAAATACTGTAGTACGATATGATACACAGTTGGTTGAATCTGAGGAGGCAGAAACTACGATACAGAAGGATGAGCATATGGAGGACCAACTTACATGGGGGCAGAGGAGCCTGGTGGGCTACAGCCCACGGGGCCACAAAGAGTCGGACATGACTTAGGGACTAAACTGCAGCAGTTATATGGAGATTTTGGATTGCGTGGAGATTCAGCGCTCCTAACTCTGGTGTTGCTCAATGGCCAAGTCTATTTTGTAATAAAAGAAAAATCAGTTATTTCTTTAAACTGCCTATAGGCTCTCTTGTTAATATTGTCCCCATTTCTCTAACTCTGAGGCCTAAAGCTGCATACACTCTAGCACATTCATCCGTTTCTTCTTTATCTGTCCTCATCTTTTTGGTTGTATACCACTTTAGGTATTTGTGGTGAATCTCAAATGATTCCATTCTGCTCTTTACTTGTAATTTGATACCTTCCTTCTATGTTAAACTCACAGTTAACGTAAGGTCTTTGTATAAACCTTACATGTTCCCTATGAAAACCCTTCTTCCCATTTGCTTTGGAACATAAAATTGTGCTTTGTTAATCTGAAATTAATTTACTGTGAAATGTCCATGGAGAACCAGAAAGCTATAGTGCATTTTGGTATAAATATTATACATACGAAATATACAATATCCTAAATGTAAAGATAGATATCAGGGTTTTAAATTTTTTATTTTCATGCTTCCTCTATGTTCCTTCAATAAGATGGAAGAAATAACCCTTTTGAAGCTGGGCCAAGTCAGTATAAAATGGTTAAAAGGAAAAGAATGGTGAAAGGGGCTTTCTGTAACCTGAGATGTATTTTTTTAAATAAACCTAATCCTTACCTGCTTTTCATTAAGATTTGCCTCACATTTCTTCAAATATCTAGACCCTAGAGTATGTTTAAAATTTCTACCCATTTATAAAAATGTGACTTAAACTAACTTTTTAAAAATTAAAATCAATATTGCTTAATGACTTTGATTTACTTTTCCATCTTTAGGTAAAATTCTCCCCTCTTTTCCTTACCCTCAGTTCAAACTGAAAGTCATTAGTTATACTAATGTCTTACTTTGCACTTAGAGACAGTAACGATGTTATCCAACCGGTGGCTTAATTATTTGGTAAGACTAAGCCTGTTCGCAGCCAGTATAGCTGCAGGTAGGAAGAGGCTGCAGCTGTCCAGATGTTTATGGAGTCATAACCAAGGACTGTAATTAACTCAATTCCCCAGACGAGCTTCTAAGGAAAATCTAGAAGCCACTGACCCATTCTTGAAAGCCAATGAAAAATAGATGACCAGGCAGCCCTCTTCGTCCTGGGTTCTCACAATCTCTGACTTTTCTCTACTCTTTGAAGTGAACCTTCTGAACCCCCATCACATACATGGGGTGTGTGAATTTGGGGAGCTTATATTACCGTATGTTTCCTAACAGAACTACTTGGCCCACGAGGAGCTCTTGATTGCGGTGGAAATGCTATCTGCTGTAGCGTTACTCAACCAGGCCTTGGAGAGCAGCGATCTTGTGTCTGTGCAGAATCAGCTTAGAAGCCCGACAATAGGCTTTAACAATCTGGACGAGACGTATGTGGAACGGTAAGGGAACATTTTCCAAACTTCCTTTCAGTGCAGTGATGTGTGTTTGGCAGACCTCACAGATGAACGATTTATTCCTTCCTGAAGAAAGCCATATAGCCATGCTTACTTTTTTTTTTTTTTTTTGCCATGCTCATTTTCTTAAAAGCTAGTCTACTTTGTTCTAAGAGTCCTTCGATATTTGAATCCTTCTTCCCAGTTTTCCTTTTAGAGGAACAGAGTCTAAGAAGGAGCATCCCGTGGCAGTTTCTTACTGTATATATTATTAGCAAAAATTGATAGGCTTAAGTAAAATAAATGTTGAATGTGTACATTCCCTTGGGCTTCTTTAGAAAATAACAGAATGTAGGAGAGTTGGACGGGGAAGGCAATGGCACCCCACCCCAGTACTCTTGCCTGGAAAATCCAATGGATGGAGTAGCCTGGTGGGCTGCAGTCCATGGGGTCGCTAACAGTCGGACAGACTGAGCGACTTCACTTTCACTTTTCTCTTTCATGCATTGGAGAAGGAAATGGCAACCCACTCCAGTATTCTTGCCTGGAGAACCCCAGGGACGGGGGAGCCTGGTGGGCTGCCGTCTATGGGGTCACACAGAGTCGGACATGACTGAAGTGACTTAGCAGCAGCAGCAGCAGCAGGAGAGTTGGAAGCAGCCTTAATAATCGTCCAGACCGGTTTCTTAGTTTACTGGTGAGGAAACTGAATCTGGATTTGTGGACCCAAAGTTGGGCAGTTGAGCTTCAAACCTCATTCTTCTGATGGTTAAACCAAAGGACACCAAGGACCCCAGTGGCTTGTGACAGTGGGTAATGATCTCAACTTAGTGTCTTTTATTTCTTGTTCCTAAAATAAGCTAATTGATAGTATAGTTGATAGAATCAAAAACACTACAGCAGGAACAGAGAGAAAACTAAGCGCCAGAATCATCAGTCAGTTCCGTCGCTCAGTCGTGTCCGACTCTTTGCAACCCCATGGACTGCAGCTCGCCAGGCCTCCCTGTCCATCACCAACTCCCGGAGCCTACCCAAACTCATGTCCATCGAGTCAGTGATGCCATCCAACCATCTCATCCTCGGTCGTCCCCTTCTCCTCCCACCTTCAGTCTTTCCCAGCATCAGGGTCTTTTCAATTGAGTCAGTTCTTTGCATCGGGTGGCCAGAGGATTGGAGCTTCAGCTTCAGCATCAGTCCTTCCAATGAATATCCAGGACTGATTTCCTTTACAGTTGACCTCCCTGCAGTCCAAGGGCCAGAATAAGGAGCCCAATTAGAAAGAAAGAAAGAAGTCGCTCAGTCGTGTCTGACTCTTTGCAACCCCGTGGACTGGAGCCTGCCAGGCTCCTTCTTCCATGGGATTCTCCGGGCAAGAATACTGGAGTGGGCTGCCATTTCCTTCTCCAGGGGATCATCCCGACCTAGGGATCGAACCCGGGTCTCCCACAATGCAGGCAGATTCTTTACCAGCTGCGCTGGCAGGGAGGCCCTCATTTTACTTGTAAGTGAGCAATTATGGATGATCAAGGACTCAGACTCTCTGCAAGCAGCTTCCTTTGCTTAAGCAAAAGGGACAGAGGGACAGGAACACTCTCCTACAGAGGTGGATGTCACCAGAGTGAACCCTGCCGTGCTGGATGTGAGGCCAGTTAGCGGTTAAGACAGAAGCCCAAGCTGAAACGAGTTAATTTCTATCTTGGATTCCTGTGACCACCAGGGGGAGATGCCTGCATAGATCTTGACAAAAGCACTTACTGGTTCTGGAATTGCTGAAGTAGGTAATTCTCTTGAGTGATGTACAGTCGTACAGGAGAAATAAAGACGTGCTAGATTTTTTTTAATGGTATTTTAAATGGTATTACCACTTGTCTATGTAGAGAATCGGGGAAGGCAATGGCACCCCACCCCAGTACTCTTGCCTGGAAAATCCAATGGATGGAGTAGCCTGGTGGGCTGCAGTCCATGGGGTCGCTAACAGTCGGACAGACTGAGCGACTTCACTTTCACTTTTCTCTTTCATGCATTGGAGAAGGAAATGGCAACCCACTCCAGTATTCTTGCCTGGAGAATCCCAGGGATGGGGGAGCCTGTTGGACTGCCGTCTATGGGGTCACACAGAGTTGGACACGACTGAAGTGACTTAGCAGCAGCAGCAGCAG